>MU224401.1:277805-295295 GCA_018584345.1 Thuja plicata
GCAATTAAGCAAGTCATTGGGGAAGAACATTTAGGCACAGCGGTAACACAGTTTCTATACCCTTCAAATTTAGTGTCCATCTTCCTATCGAATGCCATGGACATCCTTCAGTCCCCACCCCTCCTCCTGTCTTTGGCGAATAAGGTAATTTGTCTAGTTTTTATTGCGGATAATAAACTAAATGTGGCGATGCATTACTATGATTTATGGGGAGGAATGGCACTAGTAGGCGGACTATTTTCGCATAATCAGTTGCTTCAAAAGCATGAGTTTTTAGTGACTTTTGAGGCTTTGAAAAAAGCAATGGAAAAGCGAAGCTCGTCACATTTGAAATCTATTCTTCAAGTTACTGCACGGGCTCTCGGCTACCAGTTGGAGGACAGAGTGAGAAAGATGGGGTTCACATTGTTGGATTTACTTAGATTTTCAAACAGCCCATAGTTTCATGAAAAACAACCGTCACTCTTGAATTTGGGGCAGACTAACTCGGGGGTCGAGTGCAGCGGTGGGCAGCCTTCGATTTCTGCTCATTTGAAGAATGTAGAATGTGCGGGGACAGGAAGAGAGGAGACCGAGTGTAGTGGTTGGCAGATCTCAAGCTCTGCTCAGTTAGAGAAAGTGGAATGCGCGGGGGCAGATAGAAAGGAGACAGAGTGTGAAAGTTGGAACTCGCCGATAGCATCCTCACGTATTTGCGAAGGGGCCGAGAACATGTTGCTTCTCATTTTTCCCCACCTTCAGCATGATATTGATAAAGTGAGGTTGGAAAACAGAGATGTGACTGATTCATTGGGGAGTTTTGGAGGTCGCGGTGAGTGTGCCATGAGAGAGTAAAGAGTGGAAGGATGCCAAAGTTCAAAATTTTGACATGGTGACATTTTTTGATATTTTGATGCCCCTCAATTTTAAATGTATAATCTAATAGGGGGTTGGGGAGGTAGCATATACTCCCAATTGTATGAATGATTTAATATCAATTTCGCTTGATAGTGAATATCGTATGATCCATTGTATATATTTAAGTGATAATGCTGGGTTTTCTTCCTGATTCTTTCCCAGTTGAGCTTTTTGAATCAGTTTATATTAATATATTATAGTAGCTTGCCACTTTTGTCTAAAAAAAATAAAAATTTCAAGTTTTCTAATGTTTGTCTGAATTTCCTAAAAGAGAGCCTAGGGCTTTAACAGATTTCATTTAAACATAGCTTCCTCTAAATTGAGCATAGAGGTTTACATATTTGACATACAGACAAGAAAATATAACCATAAAATAATACCAACAACCTTATTCTAAGATTGACAAACAAGAAGTAGACAAGGAATTTTCACACAAGGGGATTTTAGTATCTCAGACGCATAGAAGACGGGGATCTAAGTATTGAAATTAAGGATTCAAACCCTACCTCAAACCACCAGTTGACAAAAGCCATGAAGAACAATCCAAAACCTTGAAAATCCTCAGCTTTCACAGTTTCCTTCAATCCAAACCCATAGCCGAAACATGTAAAGATTTGTGCAACCCGTGTGTGCAAGAATGGCCAAAAGAAACCCAATAAAGAAAATCTACTCAACCTAGGATTTCCAAAGCTCATGCAACCCTAAAAGCAAACTCAACTGAAAACTCAAATCAGAAAAATAGAACTCAACTTAAAATTGATTAAAAAGAATTAATTTATTTAATAATTGATAATTACATGCACTTTTCCAATTTAGTCAATTTAGCCAATTAACTCATCTTTTTACTTTAAATTTATATTTTAATTTTAATAAAAGAATGTGCAATGCATAATATTATTTAATTAACAAATAATATTTTTAGCATATTACTAATATGCAAATTGATAATAAAAAATCCATTCATTAATTATGCTTTTAAATCTCAATTTTGGATTTAATAATTAATTAAATCCTCTATTCTCAAAATTAGACTTTAATTACGACTTTTTAATTAACACATGCATTTAATTAATTTTTATTAATTAAATAATATCATATTTGATATTTCCAAATTTAATAATATTTAATTATTAATTACATAATTAATCTAATAAATCACTCAACCAACTAATATAGAAATCACATCAATCACATGACAAGACAACATGATGACAAAACTGACTGAACCCAACAAATACCACAAACAAGCACAAAGGAAGGGTTCACAAATGACGTCACCTTGACAAACTTGGAAGGTGGAAAATAAGATACTTGTCTACTATTTCAGGACAATAATGGCTTAAGTTAGGATTTGGACCTATCTGTTATCTCCCCTCTCTTACCATTGAGATATTGCGATAGGTCACGCTTATGCTGACAATTCAGGGAAGTCGATGCATGTTACCTACAAACCTGTATCACAAAGTCAAGCATGTACCTAATGTATAGAAAAAACAATGATAGGGATCGGTCCATTATTTGAATCTCGCAATGAAAGTAACTATGTATCCGTCCTCTACCACATCAGACACATCATACAGAAATGTAAGATAAACATGACACATAGTAATATAAAAGATATATGTCAACCATACACATGCAAGTATGGGATGAGTAAAATCATCATGAAAATAACCAAAATATTCTGGCATCGTTATTGAAAGTAAATTTATGGGTGGGCACTACATACACCCCCCCTAAAATTAGGCTTACTCCTAGAAGACGACAAACAAATAAAGATTACAAGGTTTACATAAATGTGCTACAATGGTTCTCTTAAGAATACAATGCATAATTAAATTGGGGACTTAGGTCCTTGAGCCGATTGTCCTACTATGATAAAAAAACACCGTAGTAACATTCTCTGCAATATCCTCCCTTACACATACTATTAGAGGTCCATAACAAACATGATAGAAACAACGCTTTTCACAAAACTGAGCTAGTAGTATCAAACATTTAGAATAGTCATCACAAAACAGAAAGCAAACTCTCAAGCGGGGGAATAATTAGTTCAATATTAAATCATAAAAGCACGCAGTGTCAATAGTAAATCAAGTGTGACCAGTGTCACAAAATATATAGCAAAAAGAGAATCAGATGATTAGTCCAAGCAAAAGAAAGTTCAAAAAATTAATGCTAGCCCAAACACAATACAAAAAAATAATCAAAACCTAAAATAAATAATGAATCATAAAATATTTCACATAACAAAGTGACTAGTGTTAGCCACACTCAGGGGAGTAACTGTTTCACGACACATAACAATACAACATCCTAGATGTGTTAGAGAATGTACCCAAACACAATAGATAGTCGCTAAGGTAAGATGCGTCAAACACAATAAACTAAACAAATTGCAAATTGGTACCTACAGATTATGAGTTACAATGGCCAACAACTAAACACCTAGTGGGCAAACAAAATCCCAGAGTCCCCAGTATAGAAACTCGGGCTCTGATACCAAGTGTAATAACCCGCCAGGGAACCCAAGAGAATTTAACCTAAAACATGTTACTAAGTTTCAATTGGAAAGGAATAACAATGCGGAAGCAATATAACATAAGACAATACATACTCATAAATGCAACTCATTTACAAATTACAAATCCTGAGGGTTCCATGAGTAGAATTATGTATGTTAACTAATCTATTAAAAGAAATTAAACAATATATATCTTCACATAATGAAAATAAATAACAATAACATCCTCCCATAAATGAAACCTAGATACAATTGATATCATAATGAAACAACATCCACTGTACAAGTCGCAATGTATGTGACAAAGCTCAATATAGAGTATGATACAATAATCCAAGAATTTCACAACTGATACAATGATATAGAATACAAGATAAGAAAGATAAGATAAAGTCTCCAAAAATCAAGAACAAGAAGGTACAACATCAAGGATCATCCAAGCATAAATTCACAAACGTCAGTTCTCAATGGTAATAAGAATCACTACCACCCGACTGTGCAGAACCAAAGGTCCACTCCCACCGTGCTAAAGAGATAATAATAGACCCCACTAGGATAACAAAACCAAAGAAGGAAATGAAAACTAAGCAATGGGATCCTGATATCTCTCTAACTCAAAGGCAACCGAAATATGTAGGAAACCTAGACTATGTATAAGAAGGTGTCATCATATACGTCTAACCCTTAAGTCTCACCCGGTTAGTCTATCTGAACCTCGACACTTAAGTGACCATATACGGTATCAATGACTCCTCAACCAAATGAATCTATTAACTATGCCAGAACCATACCTCACAGGGTGGAAAGCATCATCTCATCCTCCATCTTAGCCTATACAAGTGCTCAAGCATGGTGGGGTACCATATCTTATCAATTCATTTAAAACCCCCCAATTATGTATTATGTTATCACTTGATTAAGAAAATTTACAATAAGCAATCTTGGTTGCCACTTGTGGGCCCAAGCAGTCATTGCAAGCCACCCCCTACTACACAGCTAGATAACCTACCCTAATGCTCCAACCAAAAGAACCAAAAGAAACAAAAACAAAACCAAAACCATAAAGACTTCTCATAAATCATAAAATAATATAATCCCCAAGGAAAATGTCGAAGCATAACAAATAACATATCATCCTATACAAGGATCCAAATTTTCCATCCCATAGTGGACATCTCAACATAATAATACAAATTCTCATATCACATCACAAGATCAATGATCATCAAAACATCACAAGCACCTATCTCCATGCATAAAGTAACTTAATCCACAAGATAAGTATTCAGAACACAGAACCACTATAATAGTAGAAACAAGGTGACCATGATAATTAGGACTCAACATAAAAGTGGTCGTCACCTTTTCCTGGTTATATAACATAATGATCGAAGACTCAGAGAACACACACCATAAGCAATTGTTGTATATAAAATAATGCAAAGACCAATCAAGATATGAAAATGGTTATAAATTTTCCTCAATATAAACCCAAGTAGTAAAGAGATAAAATCATAAACTAATTCAAGTCCGAGAAGACAAAACCCCTCCTAGGGCATCACTCTACCCATAATGACAATTAACCAAAACAAAGGCAAAACAAAACTTCAACTAAAATAACATATCCATATATAATCTATCTTCTGACTAAATAATATAATTAACATTAAGTCATACCCCAAGTTAATTACAAGTTAATTAAATTATTCATAATCCCCAATCCATTATTATTAACTTAGTATCTTATAAATATATTTCAAACCCATGTCTCATAATGAAACTCTTAAATTTAATTATAAATTTAATTTAAAAATAATATATAATCCAAAATATAAATTCTTAACGATTTATGTTATAACCTAAATATTATACTTAATTAAACAAAATATTAATCAAATATAATTTTAAAATAAAATATTTAATAAAATTAATATGAATTAATTTATAAATCAAACAATATAAATTAATCTACATTAACAATCAATAAATATTAACTATAAACATTTATAAATACACTAATATAACAATAAATTTTAATCTAACTAATCTAATCAAATTTTAACTAAATAATAAATATGATAGACAAAACTCATTTTAAACTTAACCTTTATTTAAAATAAATATTTAAAGTAAATCTTAGTAATGGGGGCTTACGTGGCCCCCACTCCCCCTTCCCATTCTTATGAGCATTTATAAAAAGAAATATGGGGACCTGGGTTTTTTTTTTTTTTTTTGTTTCTATTTATTTACAATAAAGAATAATAATTATTTTATTTGTTTTTTATTTTTAATAAATATCATCTTTTTTATATTAATTAATTTATTGTAAAATAAATAAATAATATAAATACAACCCTACTTTTTTAATATATCTTTAAAAGATACCAATTATCATATATTCAAAAAACAATATTTGTTTTCTTCTTAATTCAATAAAGAGGTCATTTCTATATATAAATATACAACAGATAATTATTTACTGTATTGATTTATTAATATTAATTTGTTTAACAAAAGAAACATTCCAGTAATATGAAAAGTATAATTATTTTTATTTTTATTCTAAGGAACAAATTTATTTATTTCCTAAAACATATATTTTCAACCAAATATTTGAAAATGGTTTCTATCAAATTTTTATGGTTCAATACCAAGAGTTTTTTACAAATTTTTTAGTCAAACCCTAATTGAATTAATTTCAAGTTTGCTAATGTTTGTCTGAATTTCCTCAAAGAGAGCCTAGGGTTTTAACAAATTTCATTTAAACATAACTTCCTCTAAATTGAGCATAGAGGTTTATAGATTTGACATACAGACAGGAAAACATAACCACAAAATAATACCAACAACCTTATTCTAAGATTCACAAACAAGAAATAGACAAGTAATTTTCACACAAGGGGATTTTAGTATGTCAGACGCATAGAAGATGGGGATTTGAGTACTGAAATCAAGGATTCAAAACCTACCTCAAACCACTAGTTGATAGAAGTCACGAAGAACAATTCAAAACCTTGAGAATCTTGAACTTTCACAATTTCCTTCAATCCAAACCGAGAGCCAAAACCTATAAAAATATGTGCAACCTCTGTGTGCAAAAATAGCCAAAAGAAACCTGATAAAGAAAACCTACTCAACCTAGGGTTTCCAAAGCTCATGCAACCTTAAAAGAAAACTCAACTGAAAATTCAAATCATAAAAAATAGAACTCAACTTAAAATTGAGTAAAAATAATTTATTTATTTAATAATTGATAATTATATGCACTTTTCCAATTTATCCAATTAACCGAGTTTTTTACTTTAAATTTATATTTTAATTTTAATAAAAGGATGTGTAATTTTAATAAAAGGATGTGCAATTTTAATTGCATAATATTATTTAATTAAAAAATAATATTTTTAGCATATTAATAATAAACAAATTGATAATAAACTATCTATTCATTAATTATGCTTTTAAATCTCAATTTTAGATTTAATAATTAATAAAATCCTCTATTTCCAAAATTAGACTTTTAATTAAGTCTTTTTAATTAACACTTGTATTTAATTAATTTTCATTAATTAAATAACATCATATTTAATATTTCCAACTTTAATAAGATTTAATTATTAATTACATAATTAATCTAATAAATCACTCAACCAACTAACACAAAAATCACGTCAATCACATAACAAGACAACATGATGACAAAATTGACTGAACCCAAAATTACCACAAACAAGCACAAAGGAAGGGTTCATGAATGATGTCACCTTAACGAATTCAGAATGTGGAAAATAAGATACTTATCCACTATTTCAGGACAATAATGGCTTAAGTTGGGATGTAGACCTGTCTATTATCTCCCCTCTCTTACCATTGAGATATTGCGATAGGGAATGCTCATCCTGACAATTTAAGGAAGTTGATGCCCAGTACCTGCAAACCTGCATCACAAATTTGAGCATGTATATAATTTATAGAATAAAAAATGATAGGGATCAGTCGATCGTGTGGATCTCACAATGCAAGTAACTACGTCTCTTTCCGCTACCACATCAGACACATCATACAGAAATGTAAGATAAACATGTCACACAGTAATGTAAAAGATATATGTCAACCATACATGTGCAAGTATGGGGTGAGTAAAATCGTTCTAACATATGCATAATCATCATGAAAATAACCAAAATATTCTGGCATCATTATTGAAAGTAAATTTATGGGTGAGCACTACATTGCACTTTTCCTTTCTGTTTGTGCAATTCTATAATTTGTGATGACAATTCTTGTATTGAAATATTATTTTCAGCGGTGTATTTTTCCATCTCTTTTTTAACCTCATCCCAAAAATCAATGTTTTAAAATTTTTTTTCTATCAATGACATACTCTCATGTTGAAATTTTCTTGTGGAGTTCCCATTCTCTCTAATCTTTGATGCAATTATGTTGAATGGATCATATTTCCAGTGACTGTCAATAGTAAAGCAAAAAATTGTAAAAAAAAAGCCTGTGCCACTTTGAATCCTCTTCTCTCGAATGTGAACCCTCTAAATGAGAAAGGCAAGAAAAGAAATATCATTTTTTTTGCTTACCATTAAAGAGTACATTTGTGCTCTCCATCTTCCATACATATTCCAATCCAAATACCCTCTCTCTCACATGTATTGTAATTTTTTAGGGTTCTACCACTGAATCGTAAAACCTTAACTCAATGTAGTCTTCTATGAAGTATGAGTTAGCCAATTGTATTTCACTTTCGAGTTGAATGCAATCTCTACAAGACACATGCAATCTAGGCATTAGAGTGCCTGTAATTTTATTATACATTGGTGCCAAAAAGAAGTCTACAAATTTTTTTATAGCTTCTTTTGTTATCACCCATCCTTATCTCAGGTTTAAGTTCATATATTAAATTTTGGACCTGACTTTGAAGCTTGTTTATCTGAAATATTGCACGATGCTTTGCTAAAAGAAGATAGCACAAGTAGGTTGTAAATCTAACTGTCTTATGTGAACCTCTTTTAATCATTAGTAATTGTTCTTTCATGCAATGAACAATGTGCTCAATAAAATGATATTTTACTGGTTCTTTTTATAATGAATATGAAAAATCATTTCAAGAATACTGGCATCCACTTCTTTATTTCTATCCAATCCCCAAAAAAAATGCTAGCAAAGAAATACTATCCTGAACCCATTGCACAAAAATATCATAATCATAAGGAGGCTTATTGCCTGGATCCATATTAGAACTTCTTGTTATTCCTGTGACATACAAATCTTTATGTATTGCATCTATTTTTTCATAATTTTCCGCCAGATTTTCCAAGTCAATGTGCACATTTGAGTTTTGTGCTTCAAACCCTAGGTCTAATAGACTAGCAAATTCAGTCTCGGTTATCAACAAAATTTCCTCTTGAGTATTTTTATTGACAATTGCTTTTCTATTTTCATCATAATTTCTAGCGCAGACGATGACAATTTCTAGACAAGGGAATACTTGAGGTAACACCATGTGTGCTGACCAAGCAACCCATGCTGGAATTTTATTTGTCGTTGCCTTTAACATACTGTTAAATGGATGAAATTTTGAATCCTTCATTGGATCTTTCCACTTATTTTTAAGTGAAAATCTAATTTCCATAATTCCCTTATTTCCATGGATAACATGATCATAAATATCATTTAATTCATCAGTGAAACTTGGTGTTTTAACCAGTTTGTGGAAGTCTATTATCTTTGTTTCATGTCTTTTCCTTTTACTCGTAAAATTGGGATTTTTTTTCCCATCGTAGTATTACTATTTACTCGTACAAAAATTCAAATAATTCTACACATCTACAATTTAAAGGGTTGATTCAAAATTAAACCCTAATTCTAGTTCTACAATCTAAATAGTAAACCATGAGATTTGAAAAATTTAAAAGGTGGGACGTAGGTGCTCAAGATTTTACCCATAATTTCAATTTGTACAGACTATAAATGGGCAGAGAGTTGAGAGACTTTGTTTCATTCCTCAATCCTCAACCTAGTAGCTGTAACCCCTTTCTGAATCTCCGATACTAGTTAGAAGTAGAATTGAAAACATAGAGTGAAAACCTAAAGGGAAAAAATTGTACAATCATGAGCACTGAGTCATCAGTCATGACTCTGTTGAACCTTTGGTAATTTGGTCTTTGGTTTTTTCCATTGATGTCAATAAGGCATATCAAATATCTCAGTTAGTTATGGTGGTACACAATGGAGTTGATTACATCTCCTTATTTAGTGACTTAGTTGATGTGATTATAAATTATGTCATATGAATTTTCCTAATACATTGGTCAAATCATTAGCAATTTGTTTGATAAAGTATTAAGTGTATAATACTTAATGTTTTTAATAGATGATAAATCAACTTGTAATCCATAACTACCTAGTTACAGTCTAAACAATTTTTCATATATTCATTGTCAAACTAACCCCCAACTATTATACCTTTTTAGAAAGGTAAGAGGCATATATGAAATGGGTCATTGCTATTTTTTCATAAACATGTGGTGGAGAGACAAAAGAAATTTTGACCAGAACTGTTACAGTCGGTTATGATAGTTATGAGCAGTTTTAGTCTAAATCAGTTTTGGAAGGTTAAAAAGTCTGTTAAAAAATGACAAAGCACATTTATAAGAAGGGGAATCATTCCCCTAAATAGATGTACCAGTTTTTTGCAGAAAAAGTTTAGGATTTTAGAGATATGTACAGTAGACCAGAAGGATAGTCTGTCGTCTACAATACATAATTTTGAATGGTAATAATATTATTCAAATTTAAAATGTGTTGAATGATTGATGATTTTAGGGTATAATAAGAGATTGAGGAGGGTTTATAATATGATTTTTAGTGGTTTGAATCATTCATTAATCAGATATTTTAATGGTTCATACATATATAATTGAATTCTTAATGTTTTGAGGGGAAACTAGTTGTTGATTTCTCAAGAAGGCTAATGGTTTGGAGATCATTTAATAAATTTATCTTCTTGAATTAAAATTTGTGATCATGTTATCAGATTAATGTATTCATATCAGATTGTAAGTCTTTTGTTTTGATAAATATCATATTTAAAAGAAGACTTGTATTGATACAAAAAATTAGTAAGAGAGAGAAGAAGAGAAGTGTATCCTGCATTATGTTTTCAACTTGGAGTTAAATTTTGTATTCATGATTTGTATTGTAACGAAGATGATCCTATGATTTTGTATCTCAATTATTCAATTTGGAAGTTGGTGCTTATTTTATTCTTGAAGTTGGTGCTTCAAGTGTAAGGGATTGGTGTTCCTTGAAATTGGTGTTTCTAAAACAGGGTGTTGATGCTTCCCAGAATTGTAGCTCTAAAAGTTTTTCCCAAGAGGCTAATAAAGTTTTAGATTAAAAGAATTTTTTTACCCTAAGGGGTTTTCTACTATAAATATTGTGTAATTTGTTTTTCTTTCATTTCTTGTTCTTATTTCATAAGTTCATATTATAATTGTAAAAGTTGAAAAGATTGAAAAGATGAAAAGAACATGTTTTTTAAGTAACCACTGATTCACCCCCCTCTCAGTGGTGTTTGTATTCCAACAAACTCATGTTAAATTTTATTGTTTCTTTATGAAGACAGATATCTGATGTTACTAAGACACTTGTCACTTAATTGTTTGACATATGTCTACAACTTCAGTTAGAGACCCAAAATTGAGCTTATTTCTTATTAGTTATTACAATTTACATTTATTAAATATTTAGTTACTCCAATTTAGATTTTAATTATACTTAGTTCAGTCATGAGTGTTAATTCATGACACGTGCCTTGTTTTTGAGGGACATTTGTGAAAAGAGGTGATCATTCCCCAAATCGGCCCAAAATACACCTTGGCCCTTGGGTCGTTGATCTATGCTCATCTAACGGTCATTGGTAGTCACTATTAGGTACCGTAAGTCCCATTAACTTTTTTCTTGTCAATACTAGTAGTCACCTCACATGTCATCATCGAATGACATCGACTGTGTGAGTGGACACATGTCATGATTCTGGAATAGTTTTGCAAAAATTGGGTTTATTTTCCCTTTTAGCCCGAAATACATCATATGCCGTTGATGTTTGCTCACCCAATGGCCGTTGGCAGTCACCGCCATGTGCCGCGGGTCCCATTCACTTTTTCTTTGTCATTGGTCACACGTCATCATCGTTTGACACCTACCTGAGTGGATACATGTCATGATTCTAGAAGTATCCTGCAAAAATTAGGTTTTATTTCTCCTTCGGTCAGAAATACACACGCCAAAAAATTATTAATTTTTTTATTAAATTAAATATTTAACAATTTATTATATATTGAGTAATGTTTAACTCTGACTTTAACATTGAATTAAAATATAAATATTAATAATTACACATCGATATGGCACATTGACATTGGCAAATTTGGCATATAATTTATCAATATAGACCACATACTTTTTATAATTATTTTTTAATTTGACAAAATTGATTTAAATTAATTAGTAAACAATAATAAAAATCTTTTGAATGTTAAAAATAGAAACTTGCTTTGTCTCTGGACTAATAAAGAAACTTAATCATTTTAAAAATTTAGAATCTCATATTTAAAAATGGAAGTACCAATCCATTGCTTCCTTATTTCTACTGAAGCATACTTAATTGTCTAATACACAGATAAAACAACAAATTAAAATATTAAAATCACAAAGAAGTCTAAGAATCATTTTTTGTACCCATAAAATGCAAATTGAAATGAACTTGCAAAGTTTTTATTTTTTTTTTCATAAAATTACATTGTAGAGTAAAAAAAACCTACTAGGTCACTGGCAGTGGACCAATGCCATAGAAACCCTTATTTTGATAGATACAGTTGAAGTAGAATATGTCAATCGATATTTTAACAAAGAAGATGCTAAGTGCAAAGTAATGAAACTAAAATCGTTAAATCCATAAAACTTAAAAGGAAAACTGAAATGAAGTTACAAAATTTCCATTAATATGTTCTAAAAATTTACAATTTTTGTAGTCCCTCCAAAAATTTAAAGTAAAAATTAGGGGGTTCAGGGTTTCAACTTGCTAGGTTCTTACTATTTCCCAAAAAAACTCAACTACTAATATTACTAGCCTACTAGGGTACTAGTAGTGGACCAGTGCTATGATGGTGTCAGTATAAAAAACAAAACAAAAAAGTGAAACTATGAATTTCAAAACACTAGGGGTATGTCATAGGGACAGGGTAACGGGAATGGGTAAACTATGGATCTTCATCTTCACCTTCATCTAAGTAAATTTTCAATAGAGGATAATCTATGAGAATTCTTCAAGCCATGTGTAGTCTAGCTCATCCACTTCATCAAGGAAAAATCATTTGCGGAGAAAATCCCTCCCAAGCCACGCCCATTTCCTGTGTCATGTTAGTTGCTCTACATTCAGGCTCAATAGAAAGGGTTTTTGGGACACAATTCAGCCCGGCTCCAACATCTTAGGTATATCTCTTGGTCAAGGGATCCCCACCCCTAATTCTGCAAAAATAGCAACATGGACATCGTCCTCCAAGAATTTCTCTTTAAAAACCTTCCTCAACAACATCATCATTTCAACCTTCTCTCCTCCAAGGTCAAGGAGAGACGCAAAAAAATAGGATGTAATTTCCATGTAGATGTGGTATATATCAACATTCTCAAGGAACTCTTGACCCAATAACATCAACACAACAACATTTATAAAAGTATCACCACCAACCTCCCTACAAACTGAAGTGAGGATTTCTTCTAAGACGCTTCCCAAAAAGGACTTCTACTCGTTTGGGGATGTGCATCTCAAACATATTGGAGTGTCCATCTTTAATTCTTGATAGCCTAAACACTTAAAAACCTAAACCTTAAAACTAGAGGTAGAATTTCAACCACCGACAGATTTGAATCTTAATATACCCAAAGAAAATTGAAGAAGAAAGAAGCTAGATTGTCTATAAATAGTCCTTGATTGATAGTGAATCTTAGCAATTAATTATTATTTCTTTAATCATATTAAATACATTATCCTTAATCTTTAATGTAAATATTTCCCATTAATTCATTATGCATGTGAGATATTTAAATCCATTGTCCTTAATCTTTCATATCTCCATGTAAATCTTTCTCATAAATGCACGCGTGTCAGAATCATAAATTGGTAATTTGGTAATATTGTCTGTAAGAATTTGTACATCGTTGATCTGTGTGTTGAGTGGATGGAAATAAAGAATGTTTGTTTTCACTGACAAGGAATTTATTTCTTATTGAGTTACAAGTTACAAGTCACACTATCTACCATCCATGTAAACAAATAACTAGTTGTAATCAATGATTATGGTTATGGTACATGTTTTAAGGCTTGATACATGTCATCATTTCGGTGACTTCATGGAGAAATTTGTTTCCTTCAAGAAATTGGGGCTTAATTTAAAATTCAGTCATTGATCTAGGATCATCAAACAGTCTCAAATAATATATTTAATATTATAAAATGATGGATGTTAGGTTATAACTTATGTGTCCTGTTGAGCGTCATTTTTACACAAGACAACTTGTTAGGATCTCGAGATTTGATTTCCTCTCTTGAAAGAATAACAGAGTTATTCCCAAGGTTCTACGGGGTCGGGTCACAAACTTCTTGGTTACTCAGTTGAAGATAAATGTGAATATTCATGAGGAGGCCTTTGCTAGTATGTTCAAGATATCAAACTGCAAAACAATGTTTAGTACCTTTTTTGGTATTTTCTATTTTAACAAGATTAGTGTTTGAAATAAAAATTGAAATTTTGTATTTTTGAGGTGATTACTTTTAGATTGAGACAAAATTCAAAGGAGCAAGGTAACAAGAAATGAAGTAAATTATTGAAACAAAATCCTACGGACATAAACCACTGTAAACCCTTCCTTGCGAATTAAATGGTGGGGAGATTTGGAACAAACCAAAGAGATATAAATAAGAAAAGTCACAATTCTATACCCAATGGATGCAAGTGTTTGGAGAGAAGGTGAATTCACTCATGTAAGATATTAAAAATCTATCAAATCATGAAGCCACCAAGATGTGTGCACCCACAAGATAGATTTATCATTAATCCCAATAGATGATCCCTTCCACGCATTCGTCACAGCAAGGTAGATGGACAACAACAAACTCCAACTAAGGTAAACATGAATTCAAAACACAAAAAAACAAGAGGCTCTTTGAAAGTAATGAATAATGCATACACACAATTCACCAATTTGCATAGATGGGAGAAATTTACACACCAAGAATGAAGCACCAAATTCAGATCTTTATTGTATTAAGAATTTGACCCTATTACATTGATTTGATTACAATATATAGAGTTTTTGATCTACCAACTCTCAATGCCAAAATCAGGGCATCAAAGAGTCTATACTTAATAAAATAAACTAAAACTAAAGCTTAGATGAAAGTAAACTATTTATAACTGATATTGAATAGATTTCATGGATTTCAAATCCATTTACAATCAATTTTTCAATGCAAGAGGGATCAAACTCACCAAGAAAGAAAGAAAAAGAAGATAGGGTTTCTTCTATGAATTGGAGTCTTCTTCTCGTTTATTGGAGTTCTTTATTAGAATCTTCATCTAGAGGTTCTTCTTATGGTGGGAACTAATAGAGGACCCTTATTCCTTCCAAAATGAACTAAAGTTAACCATCAATCTGATCTAGAGTTCAACTAGCATGCAAAAAGATGATCTCGCTGGAAGCACTCAGATTTTTGACACCCGACCTCTACTCCAGAGTTTTTTACTATCCAAAATGGCCAAGTGTTGAACTGACTTTGGATATCTAAGAGTTTTGTCCTTTTTGATGGCCGAAAGGCCAAAAATACTGGGAGGCCAAAAGGTCAAATTTCCTGAGGAGGCCGAAAGGCCGAAACTTGCCTTCGGAGAATTTTGTTAAGTGCTGAAAACTGTTTTCTTTCCAAAAAATGTTCAAGGGTCCAAGGAGTCAGTTTGAAAATATTTTTTGATGTGCAGCCCGGAGCCTCTATATGATCTCCTTGTTAGAATAGTCCCAAAGGATAACTGAGAGGGGGGGGGGGCTGAATCAGTTATCAGCCAATTTAAATTCTTTTCTCTTATTAACTTCAAAATACAACAAATTAAATACACATTAGGATAACACAATAGACAACACTTCAATTTGATTATAGGGAAACCAAATGGTAAAAACCCCCATGGGAATTAGTACCCACAATGAACTATACTTGTTTATAGTAATCCCTGTTAGAAGATATTTCAACCCTGTTAGGAGTTGTACTTTACAATGCAATAAGTATGGTGGCCTGATTAAGGGTCTGACCCTATTAAGAGTCTTTTACAAATAACCCTATTTGGGGTGAGGACTCACTGTCCAAAAGCTCACTGCTTCAATGGTGAAGGCTACAACCTTGTGTAGAACATATATACACTATATCTGATGATGAACTGTATAGTAGACCTATTGTATTGATCAGTTCCAATGTATTATATTCTTCAACTACTTATTCACATAGATCCTTGATGAATGAAACAACTCTAATATTCTACTCTGTACTTTTTCTGTCTCTTTTCTTATCATTCACACTCTACGTTTACAAATGAATTGCTGTAAGTATCTTCTTTAAAGTAGAGGGTCATGTTGACTCTTGGAAACACTTCAACAACATCTTTGTCAGTTTAAGTAAGCACACAAACAATATTAATTCCGTGCAACACAAACTAAACAGACACAACGCTTCACTAAGTTGGCTTCACCAAATCATCTCAAATAGCACGATCCTAATGTTACATGATAGGCGCGTTTAACCAAACATAGTTAACTCATAAATAATCATGAATATACACATGCATATCTAGAAGAGAGGCACAACTCAAGAAACACATTAAATATGTCAGCTCTAAATAGATACTCTTCCAGAACTGTAACTGCCAATAACAGAATTACACAACTTGACAGAAACATCATATCTGGATCTATGTCTATGAACATAACATACTAAACATGTCTACAACCTGAATATATCCATGCAAGGCTTGATATCATCATTTTGATAAGTACATACAGAATCACTACTATATATTATATGTTGTCATCAATGACAAACATACAATCAATCAACTGCACATAAACAAATCTCCAACAATCTCCCCCTTTGACATTGATGGCAACATATGATATTAAAAACATCTTTAGCACATGGTGTCTTCTTTCTTTTACAATCTTCTCAATATCCTCATCAAAGATTCCTCTACATTGCTTCATTTCTTTTGACTATTTTTATACTCCCCCAGAGTATATGCTCCCCCTTACTATATACTCCCCCTTTGACATCAATGGCAAAGGGCGCCATAAACCATTAGGCACAACTACTACTCTAGAAGTATAGTAGTCAACCATTTATCAGTCACAAAGGACTGAGGTTCTTCCTGTATTCTCTAATAAGACTTAGGAGAGGGAATTACTCCCAACTTCTCTCTGAGATACTCAAAAGTATATTTTTATAAAGGTTTTGTGAAAATATCTGCCAACTATTCTTTGGTGCTCACATAGTCCAATTACACTTCTTTGTCTGCAACCTTTTCTCTTAGAAAATGGTACTTGATCTGTATGTGTTTTGTCTTTGCATGCATCACAAGGTTCTTATACATGTTAATAGTGCTAGTGTTATCATAGTGAATCACAATAGGATAATCAACCTGAATACTAAAGTATTTAACCATGTATTTGATCCAAACCATGGTTGAACAATTCAGTGCTGCTCCAACATATTCAACTTCTATTGTTGACTGAGAAATATAGTTCTGCTTCTTGCTTATCCAAGAAACCAACCTATCTCCAAGAAATATTTCTCCTCCTAAAGTACTCTTCCTATCATCAATACATCCTTCCCAATCTTCATCTGTATACACATGAAGTTGTACATTCTCTAATTTAGGATACCATAAACCATAGTCTATAGTTCCCTTTAGATATCTGAATATCCTCTTGATTGCCATTAGGTGATTCTACTTGGGTTCAGTTGC
>MU224401.1:299220-319749 GCA_018584345.1 Thuja plicata
CTATACTTGTTTATAGTAATCCATGTTAGAAGATATTTCAACCCTGTTAGGAGTTGTACTTTACAATGCAATAAGTATAGTGACCTGATTAAGGGTCTGACCCTATTAAGAGTCTTTTACAAATAACCCTGTTAGGGGTGAGGACTCACTGTCCAAAAGCTCACTACTTCAATGGTGAAGGCTACAACCTTCTATAGAAAAAATATACACTATATCTGATGATGAACTATATAGTAGACCTGTTGTCTTGATTAGTTCCAATGTATTATAATATTCAATTGCTTATTCACATAGATCCTTGATGAATGAAACAAATCTGATATTCTGCTCTGTACTTTTTCTATCTCTTTTCTTATCCTTCACACTTTGCATTTAAAAATGAACTGCTATAAGTATCTTCTTTAAAGTAGAGGGTCATGTCGGCTCTTGGAAACACTTCAACAACATCTTTGTCAGTTTAACTAAGCACGCAAACAATATTAAGTCTGTGCAACATAAAATAAATAGATGCGATGCTTCACTAAGTTGGCTTCACCAAATCATCTCAAATAGCATGATCCTGATGTTACATGACAGGCACATTTAACCAAACACAGTTAACTCATAAATAATCATGAATATACACATGCATATCTAGAAGATAGGTGCAACTCAAGAAACACATTAAATACGTCAGCTCTAAATAGATACTCTTCCAGAACTGTAACTGCCAATAACAAACATGTCTACAACCTGAATATATCCATGCAAGGCTTGATATCATCATTCTGATAAGTACATACAGAATCACTACTATATATTATATGTTGTCATCAATGAAAAACATACAATTAATCAACTGCACAAAAACAAATCTCCAACACTCCTGAACTTCTTCATTAGTTTATCTCCTTCCTTTTTACCTTGTTTACTTTCCATTCTTGCTTCTCTTTGAATATTGTTAGTTCGAAAGTGAAGAACTGGATCTCTTCTTTGTGTTCCATTATCTTTAACATCTCTTCCCTTGAATAGAACATCTATTGTAAGGCCTTTTTGGTATTGATGAATTCCATAATGTCTCTAAAATATTGGACCACTTCTTTTGATGGTTGTAAGATGTGTTTATCTTCATCTTGGTACAAGTCGAGGCCAATCCCTATGAAGAAAACATCAATTTCTTCTACCCATTCCAAGACCTCCTTTTGTTTCTCGAAGATGGAGGCTTGAAATTTCTTATAGACCTTAATGATTTTGGTCATTCGTTTAGTCCAAGCCTTGAATTTATCAAGCAATTCACCTTCATATACATTCACAAATAGCTGGAAACATTGTTTCTTGATTATTTCTAGGTCTCAGGAGGTGGCTTTCCATTTGTCTATCTTAGAGCTCAGGCCACCTTCATCCTCCATCAGGTCTATCAAATTTGTAGCTTCAATCAAAATGACCCTATAAGGTTTGAATACCCATTTGATGGCCTCTTCCTTGTACTTCTCAAAATCTCCTTTCCAATCTGCACTCACTTGGGTAAAGGATGGTGTCAATCCTTCCAACAAGTCTGTGGTGTTCGTCTTCTCTAACACTACTTGTAGTGAGGCCTCTAGATAGATTGGGTCAATAGGACCAACCATCTTGTGAATTAACTTCTTCAAAGCTTCATTCATTTTCGTTAGGGACTTTATGGTCTCCTCATCCTTACTCATGAACCCTAATGCATTTTTAAGCCCTAAGGCTACTAGTTTCTTGCTTCCCTCCCTGGTGGGCTCTCTGAAATCTACCTCCTCAAATGTGTAGTATTCTAGAGTTTCTTGTGTTTGAGAGGTGCTAGCAGAAGGAACTGCAACCTGTACCTTCTAGTGCACCCTAGTATCTTGGGTAACATAGGACAATGTCTGTGCTGGTAATATGACCCCTATTTGATGAAAAACTTGCCCTAAAGAAGTCATATTTACATCTTCCCCCTAATCTTCATCTATGTAAGTTCTTTTCCTTAATTGAATTTCTTTAGTGAACCATGTAGGTTTACTAGATTCGGTGACTGGCTCATATGGGGCAACTTGAAGGATTGAATCCAAGTTTTGGGGCCCTGGGTTTACTTCCTTATCTGGGGTCACTTCCTTACCTTACCCTTCTCCCTATTCCTTGTTTTTTTCCTCCTCATTCATTCCTTCCTCTTCTTATTCTTCTTCCCTTCCCTCTTTTTCTACCTTATGTGGCCTTTCCTTGTCATTTTCTTCATCCCCTGAGGATCTAAACAACACTTCGATATTAAGACTGATCATGACTTTCAATGAGGTTTCGAAAGGTGACACAAAGTTTGCACTTACTAATCCTCCAGGGGTTGGGACGAAGCAAGGAAAAGAGATTGATGATGGTGGAGTAGGTGTAAGGAGAGTTGGAATGGGAAATGGGATAATAGTAGTTGGAGGCAGAGTCGGTGTTGGAGTTGGGAGGAATGGTGGTGGAGTAGGAATCAGAGGTGGAAGAGTAGTTGGTGGAGTAGGAATATGAGGTGGAGTAGTAGCAATGAGGGTCTCTTATATGGCCTTATCCCTTGTTACATCTCGGGTGATTGAAGGATCTTGATTTTTGGGCCCTTGATCTATTTTAGAGCTTTCATCCATGATAGGCACATTAGGCACTGGATTAGTGAATTTAGCTGGTAGTGGAGTGAGGGTTACCTGTGCTGAAAAAGAGATGGACCTCTTGTTTCATACCCTATCACATAACCTAGTATATCTTGGCCTTGGTCTGAAAATCCTTCTAGACATTCAAAGTCAGACATCTAAAACTCATATGATCCTAGAGCATCTAGGGGATTATCTTTCTCCTTGGGATCTTCCTGTGTTTCTTGCTAGTCTCCTTCTCTCTCCTCTTCTGAGATCTTGTCCTTTTGACTAGAGGTACCTCTCCTTATTCCTCTTCTTCTGGCTCCTCTTGTACAGTTTCTAATTGCGGAGACACATAAGTTCTCTTCCTTTTATATGTTTTCTTACCCTTTTCAGTGGTAGGAGGACACTGTCCAGAAGTTGATGGCCCTTCATTTGGAAAATCTTGTGTTGACCCCGCTGAAGCATCTATTTGTCCAATCATTCTAGTCTTGGGATCCTTGTACCTTGGGTTTGACCTATACTCTACTAAAAATTCATGTCCATACACCATTTTTGGCTTCTATGGTGGTGCCTTCTTGTATTAATGTGGCATTGTATTTTTCTCCCCACATTGTTTATGTGCTTTCTTGGGTGCATCCATTAGGGTTTTCACTGGGATTGGATCCATTTTATAAGGCCTTTTGATCCAAGTTTTTGTTGTTCTAAGTACATTCCTAGGCCAAAATTCAATGTCATCATTCTCATCTTTATCCACTTTGGCATTCATGATGGGCCTATTATATATTTTATCCATAGTGTAGATGGCCTCTAATACCCTGTCTGAATCCTTCTCCCTAACCTTCAAAGGAATTGGGGTCTTCAATCTGTATTGTGCAAGGGTGAGGGACATCCTGCAATAATCCTGGATTGTGACCTCATGATCATCTACACAATTGATCCAATGGTCTTTCAGATGTGGTTCATGGATATAGAACCTGTCGATGTTGTGGTTGTATGTTCATATCAGGTCAAACCTTGGCCAAACTATTTTATAGAGCTATAGTGGGCATTCATCCCATTCAAAGGCCAAGGATTTGCAAACCTTCATATCCTATAAGGTGTATGGGCCCAGAGAAATAGGGAAGTCCCAATAATGTTTCTTCTTGTGCTTGATATGTTCATAGGTGTTAGCAAGCTATCTAGCCATTTCTAAGGTGATAATCCAATCAGATGGGTATCAAGGCAACTTCTTAGGTCTCAAGGAAGACCCTTGCACTTGTATGTAAGTGAATTTCCCTCACCTTCGTGACTTCTTCCTCTGACATCATCTTCATAAAATCACCTTCATTGGATCAAATAATTGCGAAGGTGAAGGTATCATTAACTATCCTGTAGTATGGGATGTCTTCTAACATGTTTGCCTTTATTTGTAACTAGGGATACACAATGTGAGGCCATGCATTGGGATCATTTATGTTTCCCCTCTTGGTGAGTCCTAGGTAGTTTTCCCGTGCTGCAAATAAGTATACCATGTAGGTACTCATATAGAACTTAGGGTTTTGTTTTACTACCACCAGCTATTCATCCAACCTTTCACTGAAGATGGTTCCCCAATTGAACCTAGAAGTATGGCCTCTGATTTTCTCTATTAAGAGAATCATCCATTTTTCCTATTGGAAGGACTATGGTAATTCATATACCTGGCTTAGTAATGTCAAGGTTGTGTGAATATCATATTTCATGTACCCCATCCTCAGGTCTATCTTGTCCAGCTTGTTTTTGGGGAGAGGTTGCTCGAGGTAGTTCTTATTGACTATGTCATATGCCTCTTCCCCTTTGTCATTAAACCATTTATTGCCCTTATGAAGAAGTCATAGAACTTTTGTATGCCTTTGTGGAGGTGGAAGGCCTCTTCTATGAAGTCTAGTCTGATATCTCATACCACTTGTCCCTCTGTATTCTGGAGCACCTTTTTATTCAATTCATAATGATTTGCTAAAGTCATGATTAGTTTGGATGATGTGACAGCCATTGGGTGGGCTGCCGCGTTGACTAATCCTGAAAGGAATAGTGAGGTATAGTCTTCTGAGCTTCCAGTCAGTTGGGGACACCTCGTCAGGAGTTGATCCCAATCTACATTCCCAATATCAGTATCGGTGATCTCAATGTGTTTTTTTCCAACCTTGGAAGGGGGAGTGTTCCCCTTTTATAAGTACTTCATAAGTGTTGCAGTCTTTTTCTTAGGCATTCTTGCAATGAAATATGCAAGTATCAGTGTTTTATTTGTAGAAGGAACTTTAAAAGAACTAAAAGGAAATGACTAATCTAGAAAAATAGGAGTAAAAAAAACTCTAAGTAGCCAAAAATGAATATTTTTTCACTTTCGTCCCTTTTAGGGTTTCAGGCACCAAAATCTGGTTTGGAGTCTGAAAAGGATGAAAGTGTGAAATAGAAGTCGATGAAATAAAAATATGTCAGATTTTTCAGTGTGTGAAAGTATGAAAATATTCTTTGGATGCCGAAAGCACAAAATGGATCTCAGACTTTGAAGGTCTGAAACCCTAAAAGGGATGACAACATCCTTGGAGATTCAGACTTGTCTATGTTTCAGACATCTCAGAGGTTTGAAACACTTGAAAGGATGACTCTCCAAGGACCACTTGGATGATGGACAGGACCTGGTTTTTGGCCTTTCAGAGGCCGAAAAACCTGCGACAAAGGTCACAACCGAAGACAAAAAAAATCCTAACTAGAGAAGCTTTATGAGAAGTTTGATGTCTGGGAAATTTTAGGATCACCTCATTTTGCATGCCACCCAATTTTATAGTTTGGTTTGTCTGGTTTAATATGAACATTGGAGTGTTTTGTCCTCTAGGTTTCCAACCATGCTATGGTTTTATTTTTTAGATTTTGGATTTGTGAATGAATCTATACTCCTGGCTAGGTTCCTAGTCGAGTGTGTCGTGAGAACTTTTAATTGTCTTTCTGTTTGTGGAATTTCTCTCTATCCTTGATTTTGATCACATTGGAATGCATAATGTTTGTGTTTGAGACTGCATCACAAGCTCTTTATGTGTTCCATGATGGGATTACATTGTGACTTGTTCTTTTGGTTTAGGCTAATGGATCCATGTTCTATTTATTTTACCTCCCTCTTTGATTGAGGTTTTGGATTCTTTTATGCTTCATTGTGTTTGACCGATAGATGTGGAGTAATGGGATGGATTGGATCACCAAGGTGGGCTGGGACAAAAATTGGTCCTAGGGTAACCCTTGGTTGACTTATCTAAATAAGTGATAACCTTAAAATGAATGAAAAAAACATAATAATAATAAGACCAATTTTTTATCCATCGGTCATCAGTTTGAGAGACGTGAGCCAAGATATCTATGAACCATCTATAGATTTTGATCGGGTGTAACATCAGTTGTCTATTTGAGAGATGTGTTCCAACACAGTAGAGAATCCTTGATGAGAAAAGGATTGCTTGAAGCCACATACGCATGTACAAGCCATGTGATAACACTCCATTCTTGAGTCTCAACATCAAACCCTATCTATCTTGAGTAGAAACTTTGACCTACTTTTATTGTGTTCTTGCATTGGAACTTTGTACCATCCACTGATTTTATGTATCTTCTTGGCGTGAGTGTATCCCTTTTTGGTGTGAGTGCTTAGCTTATGTTTGTGGCTGGGTTACTATCTCCGTGAGCACAATGGAATGGTCCTAAGGGTTTCACATGGTAGGGTGGAGTTTCACTATACCACTGTTGGGGACCACTATACAAACAGTGGATGATTTTTAGTGATGGATTTATCAAGCATGATGTGCTCTTTTCTATCCCTTCTTGTCATTTTCATGTTTTAAGATTATACTTGATCTATATTCTTAGTTGATTTGATTTTATCTTATTTCATGATGTTTAGTGTGTATGGCATTAGATCATTCCTTTTGGTACTCCTCGGTGTGGAGTTGTACTCATTCTAGCCATGCGTTGGAGCTAACATACTTGTATTCTCCATTTTAGGCTTGTACATGAAAGCTGCACATTTATGCATTTTAGTGGTGCAAATTTTTTTTCTTGTTCTTGTGCATATGACCCTTTTTTTGTGCATATGTTCAAAATAGATGTGCATATGTTCATTCTTGTGCATATTTCCAAACTGACAGTTTCTAAACCTTCTTTTGCACTAATGTTTTGAGACTAATTTAGTGCATTTTTATCAGAGGGTTATTCCCTGGGGTATGTACTAAATCTAATTCCATGTGTATATGGTGAAATGGTGATCAATGGTAGTTCACCAAGTCACACATGTTCATTGAATGACCCTAAATCCTATCCTTAAGAAAAAAGTTATTTGTACAACCCAAAGGATGGAAGGGCAAAAATGCAAGATCTAACTAAAGGAAGAATTTAGGGTATTCTTTTTGTGATGTAAGGAAATAAATGATAAAAGATCTTATATTTATGATTAAAAGAAATATAATAGCAAGGTACAAATAATAGATCTGATCTAATGTAGACAAGTAGATGCAAGATGTAAGAAGAATGTATATACCTAGAAATGAAAGGGGAAGAAGGTGCTCAAATTCTAATATTCTATCTGATAGAGTCCTTAAATTTCCTGGTACTTGAATCTAACTGTTTGTAACCTGCAAATTTTTGTTTTGTCTCATGAATATGAAAATTTTTTTTTTACTTGTAGCGAGGTATAGGTTGAAGATTTGACCTATACACAATCTTCTCAAAACAAAAAAATAAAGTGGATCTAGGTAGCTCTTTGGACTATCTTTCTAGATTTGTAACAAAAATTTGTACTCAAAATGTTAGGGCATATGTAGAAGGTTTACCCTACACTAGATACCATTGAAATTAGGAACAAAAAATGAATCTGGAAAGTTCTCTCAAATAGGTTCTTAGACCTACAACTAAATGTCCATTCTGAACCTGTGCCTACACACAAAAGAAAAGGCGAAATTGTTGGGGGAAAGGGTCTTTCCTTGGTCAAGGCCCCATTTACGAATTAACCTTGAAATTAAATAAGTAAAGCATGTAAAAAAATAAAAATGTAAGTATTCACCTTTCTTGTCAAACCCTTGTGGATGGATTTAGATCTTCTAAACCCACAAAGATGTATGCTTGATGAATGTTGAATTGTAGAAGGTAGGATGTCTTCACCAATGCAATAAATTTACACTTACCAAATCATGGATCATGAATATATGTATGCTTGATATTATTGAGAGGACTGGAATGAAGGAATGTATATGGATCATTTTGTTCAATTAGGAAGTCTTCCACTACCCCTGGGTGAGATAATGAGAGAGAGATTCACATAATAGCCTTCAAATCTTAGAGCCAAATCCTTGCTTGCTTGAAATCACCTTGGTCTTGAATGCTTGCAATGAAATAGAGAATATGTAAGTGGAGAATGGATGTAATAGCTAGTAGGTGGATGGAAAAATGAAGAGGAGAGGCCTGCTTTTATAGAGATTCCAGGGTTTTTGTGGAAGTCGACCTCACTGGGTGGGAAAATGAAAATACTATGCATCGGGCCTAAAACCCACTAATTTAAAACCCCAAATGTATAGGTTGAAAGTGGTTTTACCTATACCTTGTATAGGTCAAACTAGGTTTGAACTATACCTAGGAGGATAAATTTTGAGGCATAATTTGTGGGGCCCAATAATTATTAAGGGGCTTGGGATAAATTGGAGAGAAAAGTGGGGAAATCAAGTATAAATAAATCTATAATTGAGGAGATCACTAAAATGGGGCCCAATTGGTCCTCGAGCAGCCAAATTAATGGGTGCTAACTTTTTAGACCTATACATTTAGCCCCCACTTTAGTGGGATTATGATGAAAGCTCATGCTCACGGTAAAGTAGATAAAATGCATAAGATGATCTCACCAAAGTTAAGGAAACAAGGAAACATCAATCCCCCAAGATACTTAAGTCCATCGAATCCAAAACTAAGATAAGAGAGACATTGCTTAAAAAAGAGAGAGAGAAAGAGGAGAGAAAGGAGATGTGTGATTACTTTATCCCCATTAAGATTGTATGCCTTATTGTGAACCACACAAAAGTGCCACAAAAGATGGCATTGAAAGTTCTACCAGGGTTTGTATCATGTGCTTGTCAATCCATCTAGGATCTATCCTTAATGATTGTATGTCAATAAGGGACCGGGAAAAGAGTGTGTTGGTGTTTTAAAATGTTTACACTTTAAAAGCTACCAATATACCTTAGATTGATTTTGAAGAATGGTTAGTTCTAAATATGATAAAATCTGAAGGTAACTGGACCAAATATACGGTCAAGACTTCCCTCTGCACTTTTGGTTTTGCAAGACCAAAGTGGGTGCACCTAATCCAACTTAATATATAGTACCTTAACTCTTTCTAGATTTATATAGGATAAAATAGTAAGAAATTACTAAATGGTAACCACTCATTCATTGACTCTCCATTACCATGAAGGATACACAACCAACAACCACAAAACATAAAAGAACTTGGAAATGGTTTTGATTTAACTTTTTCAGAATATAGACAAATCAATCAAACATGTATCAACAAAGAATGTACTAATTTCTGATCAATTCTTTATCCATTGGGAAATATTTCTAATTCATGAGAAGAATACAAAAACCAACGATTGTCAAGGACTCAAATCTATAAACACAAATAATTTCAAACCAAACACTACTTATATTATCCTTATGCAGACCAAATGAACCTATGTCTTATCCAAAGAAGATTTAATTTGATCCTAGATCAAAGCTAAGGAATAACAACATATACATAGATAATTCCATGCAATGAATTAGAAAACCCACAACTCAAGAAGTGAGTACAAAGGAGAGACTTGAATTTGAAATACTATATTATGTATGAAGAATCCTTCTTCTTTATCAATCTATTTCAAAATACATACCACTTCAAAAAAATGCAAAATACATAAAAATTTATGTTCTATCTTGATATAGTTTAAACAATCTGGTATATTCCTGACTGGAAACAAGTATACAACTCAATTCTTTTCACTATTTCCCCAACTTTCTAGGCCTTTCTAAATGATCTTGGAAATAATTTTATAGAACAAGGATCGTAAAAAGCCTTAGATCATTTAGGTCAAGAAACAAAAACAAAAACCTAACAACTCACATGAAAGACAAAACTAAGAAATGAGTTATTACAAGATAAATTTTATTGGATCACAGAGCCTTTGCAATAACTATAGAATTTTTATTATTCACCAAGTAACCTTTTTCTTTTTTCCTTTTCTACACAAAATCTGATTTGTAGCCTCCAGTCACCTCGAGATATTGGAGAAAAGTCTCCTGCTAAAGGAATAATGGAATATCATCATTTGTTTTAATTCACCTAGGGTATATCTATCCTCATATAAAATCTAATTTACTGCAATCCTTCCTTTCACTGACTGATCTTTCTCCAAAATATCAATAAAAATAATTTGATCTACATGATAACCACCAAAACTCAGGAGAAGATCCAATATTAATGAAAAAAATACAAGGAACCAACTAAGGGTAACATGAGATTAGCAAATATGATCAGAAAACCCTCAAATATCACTTTTGATCATAAATACATTCAGAGCCATCAAATTTTTACCCTAGCAACATCCCACGACTAGATAAATATAACCTAGAAGATCAGATTTATCTATTTATTATCCAGCAACATGAATCGCAGAGCCACCACTTCAAAACCCTGTGGAAATCATTTTAAATTCAAACAATTTGATACAATGGTCACACCTGGCACAAAATTTCCCATCTATGGCCAAGATCAAACCTTGAATATTACTCAAGAGATTTAATATTTCTTTCTTGGGTTTAATATGGGATTCTTGCACAACTCCATCATTCACCATGTTGTTCTTGTTCCAAAAATTTGATTTTTCATTGTCGATGGAAGCCAAATTATAATTGCTAGAGGATTTATTGTCTTTGTAAATTTTTATTTCTCCTTTTCATATCAAAACATCCTTGGTCCTAATGAAACTTTCAACAATCTCATCAAAAGTCATTATTCATTGTAATCGTAGCACATAGTTCATCTCTATGACTAGATTATTTATAAAGATATCCAATTTTTCATTTTATGGGGTTTTCCTAGGAAATCTCACAAATATTTTCCTCCATCGTCGAAGAAAGATTATGAAGGCTTCTCCAAGTTGTTCCTTTGTGTTACATAAATCCAATAGAGTGATCGCATGTTTGATAAAATATTTGACTAAGTCTTCAAAAGACCTAATACTACCTGAAGGTAGTTTGGAGATCCATTCCATCATTGATCCACCTAAACTTCTTGGAAACAACCACATCAAATATGTTTAGTCATGCATAATCTCAATGCTAAGAGTACATAATTCTCTCATGTGATCCTTGGGGTCACTTTCTCCATTGTAATTTTCATACTTAGGGATCTCAACCTTTGAAAGAAAAGGTGGCATGAACAAGTCTTTATCAAATGGGAAAGGAACTATGGTCTCCAAGGAGTATTTGTTTGATGGTTTTTTTTCTCGTTCTTCATTTGTATAAGATTTTTTTTTATGTCTTAGAGTTGATTCATTAGAAAAAATATATGTGTTTCCTCTTCTTGCTCTATGATTTGATCAATGTGTAAATCTCTAGGAAGTTTCACTCTCATAGAAGCAAGATGCATGAAGTATTTTTATTTTTCCAATTGCAAAAGTATTTGCATCATCTTCTGAAATCCTGTCTTTTTGACACTTTTGGATATATTATTCTATGATTTCCTCGTTAGACACATCACCATATTTTTTATCATTATTTCGTGTGCTATGATTTCTATAATTAGCATGATTTTCCCAATCATATCCAGAAATGTTGGAATTTTTGCGTTGACTAGTAGCAAATGATTGGTATTGATGATCCGGAGATTGATGTAGAGGGGTTGATTGTTGTCATAGTACTAATTTTGAATTGGGGTCTTTGTTGTAGCTTTGGATTTTTGATGTCATGAGGGTCCCAAAGATGAATTGTTTATAGATTTTCTCTTTGAATCATGATTGTCCTTTTTACGTCAGATCCTAGATTGTACTGGCATGAAAATCGATGTGACCAAGAGCTAGAAGTAACAAGGTTGATTAGATCAATATCCAGATAGGGAGGTGATAACTTGTCTCAAAGGATTGATGAGAGATGAAGTTTGAAGATCAATCATGATTAAAGATGAACTAGGTACAAGGTGTCGAGGTTAAGGCTTGAATACTTGATAGGTGACACTTTTGATCTATCTAATTAGGATTGATTGATGGATTGATACTAAGACAAGTTGATCACTCAATAAATTAGGATGAAGAACCAATATACCAAAATTCATGATGGAAAGGGTACACAACCAATTTGTCACAATAGGATGAAATAACTAGGTTAAAACTCAAGTATGTTGATTAGGATAGACTGAAGATTCAACCAGATGATTAGATTGAAGGTCAAATAATGATTTCATGGGTCAAAATCACGTTATGGATTTCAAACGATACAAGATGATATGGCATAAGAATTCTCTCCTATGAAACTTATCAGCAACTGATATGATAATATGGTTAAAAAAATTCTTGTGTCATACAAAACTTTAACTAAGGCAATGATATGGTGAAGAAGAGCTCAATGTCTTGACTCATATGACAATTTGGGGATATTGATATGACAATATGGTGAAACCAAGGTCTAATTTCCTAGGTCATATTACACTCTGCATTGACTGGCATGATATTATGGTGAATTGGACAATTTTCTACTTGTTTTTGAGAAAATTATGACTGGGAAAATTTTGACAAGTTCTGATTATGTTGTGACAAATTCTAATAGGCATTTTGGAGATTGAGCACACACATCAAGCACATGAAGTTAATGTAAATCAAGAACACATTATTCCTATAAGAATTGACATAGAATGAAAATCCTTGCCCAGACTTAGGCACTACCCAAAGAGATAATCAGAATATGACCATCGAAGACCACACAATGGGTGAAACAATATCGTATTAGACAACTCCAAATTCTCAATGGAGGCACGATGGTGGCGAGTGATCTTTGGGAGGTATCCTCCTTGCACAAGGGAAATCAAGATTTCAGAGGTGATCTAGATGGCTTTCTACACTAAGGATTTTAGTTAGGACATCCATTTCAAAGATATTCTATGAATCATACAAGATACCATGGTCGCACAAGCGCGATTGAGACCTATAGCCCTATGAATACCAGGAAAGAACTATCTTTGTCTCCTGATACTTTAATCTCAAAGGGGGGATTTTATTATAGTGGTTTGGAAGAGCCTTTCTTTTCCTTGTTCCCACTTGAGTCATTCCCATGATATTTTCTCATCAACGACAGGATCTCTAATGGTAATGCACAAAAATGAAAAGTTGATAGCAAAGGTGAGGTTGGGATTTCTGATTTTCCCAAAGGGAAAAGAGAATAATATCCTACTCAACTTTTTTCTCCCAAAAACATCAAACACACCTTTATTAGCCATAGATAATTTGCAAATGAATAATCAAACACTTATAGGTTTCTGATTTTTCAAGAATGGAAAAAAATCATAATCCCCTAAAGATTGACAAATCACAAAAAAACCATCGCTAATTAGCTATGTGCCTAGAAATGAACAAATGAATACACAAATGTTTTGTTTGTTTGATATTCAGAGGAAACCTGAAACCAAATTGTTAGTAGTTTGAGTATATTGGTCTTCAATAATACGTCCTACAACCACAAATTTGTTAGTAGTTTTGACATGATTTGGTAGCACTTTTGAGGACTTTGGAAAGAGAATTCTTGGACAAACAACCTAAAATTAATAGTTAGGCTATGAAATCACTCAACAAAATTGTCAAAAATCCAAGATTAGCATTAGTAATTAAAAAATCATGTCAATCAGACCTTGCAAAATATTGTTTATTTCTGATATGACACAACACGGTCTTTTCTTTTAACCATAAACTCGTATGACACAATTCACCAGATGAAATGACACTCTTTCACAAGCTAGTATGTTGTATGACAACCTTTACCATATGAAACAACACAATGCAAAGAACTATACTATCATATGACTATTATCGCATGCCAAAATGATAAACTACTCTTCACCATATTGACGTACGATACAAAAAACTGATTGGTATGCAATTATCACCTGAAGGTATGTCGTACACCATATTTTTCCAATCTGTCTGAGGTAGGGAGTTGGAAATTTTGAAGATCAAGAAAGAAATAAGGCCAAATTTCAAGTCTAGCCCCATGGTGGGCACCAGAAATGTGTGTGAATTTTGGACCTGCAAGAATATGCAACACAACACTTGAATATGTCATTGGATTGATTGTTAGTAATATCAAAATATATTATATACATAATAAACAAGATGGAGTGTGGAGGAGAGCGGGGAGGAGGACAACAGCTAAATTCAAATTTGAATTTGAGTGGGACTAGTGCAAAGGGAGCATATGCTGGGTTTTTTGCTATGCATAGTAAACTGGAGGATGCTAAGGAAAAGGGGAAGCAAGGCAAGGATTCCAATGCTGGAAAAATTCCTGGGGACCTGGGGGGCCCAATCCTAGTGAGTCAAGGGCTCAACAGGAAAGTAGAAAAAAGTAGTCTTCCCTCTTTGGTGTCAAACCTACACGTAAGTCATCTTTACCACTTGTTAAGAATATTTCAAGACCATACCAAGGTAGCTTTGCCATTAATATACCTGACCAAATCATTGATCACACCATTGTGAGAATGGAAAACTCTCTGGTTGGGAGATTTCTCAGGGTTAAACCCAATATTTAAGTGGTGCGTGCCTATGCCTCTCAGAAATAGGGGTTGAAAGGGAAAGTGGATGTGGTGGCTATGGCAAAAGGATGTCTATCCTTATTTTTTCTTATAAAGAGGATAGAATAAAGATTTTATGCAATGGTTCATGGATGATAGGAAAAAATACCTTGGTCCTTCATAAATGGTGTCCCAATCTTGCCTTTGAGGATGATTCGGTAAACCAAGTGTTGGTTTGGGTTAAGCTTCATGGCCTCCCTCTAGAGTACTAGATGAAGGATATATTTGCAGGGATACCCAACTCCTTTGGGGAACTATTATCCATACACCCTGTTATGGCTTCAAGAAGATGACTAACGTATGTCAGGATCCATGAGGGGATAATGCAGGATGTTGATATGCCCAAGAAAATAAACATCCATTCAAAATTGGGATCGTGGGAACAAAAGATAGAATATGAATCTACCCCCTTTGTGTGCTTTCATTGTAATGAAGCTGGGCACTGGGAAAAGAAATACTTTTCTAAGGTTACCCAAAGTCAAAAGATAAAGAAATGGATACCTATTGGAAAGGCGAAGAATGATGGGGGAGAGACTTCAAGGGTTCCCCAACTTAACAACAAAGAGGAAAAGGTTTAGACCTTGGATACTGGAGATGAGAGCATGGTCAACGACCAAACAAATCATGGAAGCACCGAAAGTAATGAATGCCCACAAGACCAAGTAGAGGAAAGTGGTAATGGGGTTAAATACAGGGAGAACACATGCAAGAAAATATAGTAAAAGATGCCAAAGAGGAGGGAGAGGTTAAATTACCTAGTAGCCTTGAAGTTATCAAACAAATAGTGTAGAGCCCAGAGGCCACGAGAAATCATCACAAAGTGGAGGAGGAATTAGAATGGTAGGATTCTCAACAATGCATTATTTTAGGACAAGGATCCTTAGACTCATCACAAAATTCACCCCAGATGATAAGAAGCATAAACCTAGATGTCAAAACACCAATATGGGGAGATGTCGTGTCCATCCATCAGGCTACCAGAGTGAACAAGATGATGGGACAAAGGCTCCTAAGGAGGAGAAAAAATAAAAGAATAACAAGAGTAAGAATAGTTGACCAATGAGAAAAACTAGGAGTAACAAAAATGGTGATGTGGGAGGAATGATGTCTTCTCTTGGTCGGCCATTGAACCAGAAAATAAGAGCCAAGGAGGTTAAGAATAACATAGCAGATGGAAGCCAGATGACCATCCTAGAGGCAGGATTTTTATTAAGGTATGAACATTATCTCTTGGAACATAAGGGGATTGAATCCACAAGAAAGATCTTGTTAGAAATATGATTAGAGATAATAGACCAAATTTTTCTTTTATTCAAGAAACTAAAATGCTTAAGGAGAAAGTAGAGAAACTCATATTTTTTAAGAATGGAAATACCTATGGGGGTGACTCTGAAGGTGCTTCGGGTGGTATTGCTACCATGTGGAACTATGATATCATAAAAGGTGATGTTATCTACTAGGGTAAAAATGTGTCTTGCATTAGATTTAGACATCTTAAGGATAGTACCTCTTGGGTGCTGACCAATATCTATGCTCCTAATACTAAAAAGGGAAGAGATGTTTTTTGGGAGTTGTCCTCTTTGAGAAAAAGTTTTAGCTCTAATGAATGGATTATAATAGGAGATTTTAACACTCCCTGAAAGAAAATGGAAAAAAAAAAGAAGCCAAACTAACTCGGAGAGTAGAATGGACCTTATGAATCTCATTGATGAACATGCACTCCATGATATTGAGTTGTAGGGTATTAACTACACCTGGACTAATAGAACGAGTGGAGAGGATCTTATTTAGGTTAGACTTGATAGAGCCCTCATTAGAAATGATTGGTTTTCCCATTACTATTTCTCATTGCTTTCCCATGTGCAGGCAAGGTCAGACCATAATCCTATAACTTTCCTGGCGGATCCCATTTCCAGGAAAAAAAAATTTCCTTATAGATTTGAGAAGATGTGGAATTTGCATCCACAATTGGAACAAAAAATTGAGGAATGGTGGAAGATTAATATTAAAGGAACTGTTATGTTTATTATGGCTAAAAAACTTAAACATGTCAAGGAGAATATTAAAGTATGGAATAAGGATACTTTTGGAAATATATTTTCTACTAAAACTAATATATGTTTGTAGTTGAAAGCCATCTAGGACAACATTCAGCAGGAAGGTTATGATAAGATATCAAGAGAATAGGAAAATGAGAAATTAGTTGAGCTCCATGACATAATATCTAAAGAAGAACTTTTTGGAGACAAAGTTGCAGAAAGATTTTCTTGAAGAGGATAGGAATACAAAATATTTTTTCATGACCACCCTTAAGTATAGAATGGCTAATAGAATTTCCAATCTTCTCATAAATGGTATTAGATCTGATGATGAAGATGATATTAGAATGGAGGAAAAAAAAATTCAAAACCTTCTTCAACAAGATAAAGATCTGGATCAAGAGGACCAAAGGGAGTTTCTGGAATGCATCCCCCAAATCCTGAAGGACCACCACAATGCTAGTCTTACTGATATCCCCTCTAATGCTAAAAAAAAAAGGTTTTCTTCTCTTTTGATGGGGATACAACCCCTGGCTTAGATGGATTTCCTTTATTCTTCTTCCAGAAATACTAGGCTATTATTGAAAAGGATGTTACTAATGTTGTTAAAGAATGTTGTGGATCTAGAAAACTGTTGAAAGAATTGAATGCAACCTTTATCTCTCTTATCCCTAAAAACAAGGGGTTGATAAAATGGATTAGTTTAGGATAATAAGTATGTGTAATACATCCTATAAGATTATTTCTCAGGTTCTTACCATAAGGATTTTGTCTATTCTTCCCTCTCTTCTATCATGGTAGCAGAATGGTTTTGTTCCAGGTAGACATATCATGGACTCAATTATCTCTATACATGAAAATGTGCACTCATTGGTGGCTTAAAAAAAGGAGGGCCTCATTCTAAAACTAGATTTATCCAAAGCCTATGATAGGGTGGACTGGGACTTTCTAATGAAAGTGCTGATGGATTTTGGATTCAACAAGAAAAGTACTAATCTTATCTACCAGTTGATATCATCTGTCACCTTATCTGTTATGGTTAATGGTTCTCCCACCTCTTTCTTCAAATCCTTCAGGAGTTTAAGGAAGGGTGACCCCCTTTATCCTATTCTCTTCATCATAATGGTTGAATTTTTGGGAAGGTATAGGGAGAAATTAGTCATGAATGGGGTATTCAAAGGCCTGAATCCTTATTTTTCCATACAAGTCTTCTCCCATCAATAGTTTGTTGATGACTCAGCTGTTATGGGAGAAGATTCAGTTAAAAATGCTAACAACATAAAAAAAAGGCGTTGAATAAATATGGGACAGTTTTGGGACAACTTATTAATTGGGGAAAGAGCTCGGTGTTTTTCTTTAATGTTCTTGAAAAAAGACAACTGAGAATTAAGAATATTTTTGGTTGTGATACAGAGACTCTACCAGGTACTTACCTTGGTCTTCCTTTATGCTTAGATCCCCTAGAGTCTTTTTGGAGCTCTTTAGTGGACAAATATCATAGCAAACTCACTGGATGGAAAGGCATGTTATTGAGCCAAGCAGGTAAGATTCAAATTTTAAGATCTATTCTTCAAGGTCTTTCTCTTTATGCACTCATTATCTTTAAAATACCTAAGAAGTTTGGAGAATCTATTGAAAAAATCCAAAAAAATCTTCTATGGTCTGGGATGGAAAAAAAGAAAAGAATAGCTCTCATTTCTTTGGAAAAGGTTTACAAACCTTTTAATAAAGGGGGACTTGGCTTACGCAAAATTAGACACCTAAATGATCACTTTCTGGCTAAACTTATATGGAGATATTACAATTCTAAGTGAGAATGAACCTTGATATGGGATAATAAATATAATAAGGAGCATCCAAACCTTGTTATATTTCTTAGTTGTGACAATGGTGCTGGAGGATCCTTTATATGGATAAATGTTCTCAAAAATAAGCAAATCATGCGAAATGGTGTTAAAAGGAAACTAGGAAATGATAGAAATGTGCTATTCTGGGAAGATGATTGGATAATGCAGAATCCCTCAAGGAATGCCCTGGATGGAAGAAATTCAAGGACCAATGTAAGCTGATATTTGCGAGTAAAGTTGCTGACTACTAGGATAGGGATCACTGGAAAGACTTAACTTTTATTGACAGCTATTTGGGACAACTCAATAAAATTCTAAACTCTATTATTTTGATTGAGGAAGAAGACAACATAATATGAAAGTATAGCCCTAATGAGAAATTTAGTATCTCTTCTTTGTATCACCAGGATTATGAGAATCTTAATGAACTATGTTGGGCTAAAGCATGGATTAAGGATCTTACCCCTAAGATAAATGTTTTCTTTTGGATTTTGCTTCAAAACAAGGTTCTTACAAATGATAACTTAAGAAAAAGAGGTGTTATAATAGTTAACATATGTGACTTATGTAATCAAGATGAGGAAAATGTTAATCATAAGTTTCTTCATTGCCCCTATGTGAGAAATATTTGTGAGAAATGTTTTAGAATCCTTAATATTGAGTGGGTTATTCCTGAGGACATGCAGAGTCTCTTCAATTCTTGGATCCCACCTTCAAAGAATGAAACTGTGGTTAAGGTGTGGAAGTTCATACTTCCCTATGTTTGCTTGGGGGTTTAGAAAGAAAGAAATGAGAGATTTTTTAAAAACAAAGCATCTAGTGAAAAAGAGGTCTTCCGCAAAATCAAAAGAGTTGTCAAGGAGAACTTGTATCTAAGGGAAAGTCTTATGGAACCGGTAAATGTGGATGATATAATTTTCTTTAATAACTAGAAAATTAAAGGTAATTTCAAAAAGTTTAAGAGTAAGACTATGAGAGAAGAAGCAAGATGGGACTACCTTCCTAAGGATGGATGAAAGTCAATTTTGATGGTGAATTGAAAGGGAACCCAGGGGTGGCTGGGTGTGGCATATGTTAGTAATAACTGAGGGGGGGGTGAATCAGTGGCCTCAAAAATTTATCCTTTAAACTTTAATCCACCAATTATTACACCTTAGATTATTAAGTCCCTACAAGATGTATGCCTTTGAAATACTTGAAATAAATAACTATCTGTCGGGTTACCTTGTCTATCCTTCTTCTCTTTGATAACTGATAAGCAATAAAAATTATTTACCGATACTCAGTAAATATACAGAGTATACCAATCAATCCAGAAATCCATATGTGAAATGTAAAACAATAAAGTAATAAACCATACACATATAACACAAGGATTTTAACATGGAAACCCTATTAAGGGGAAAACCACTGGGACCGGTACCTCAAATTTTCACTGTTTTGAAGTGAGCCATGTTAGGAGCCAACCCTGTTAAAGGTTACAAACACACTATTAAGTGCGACCTTGTTAGAGGATTTTTATACATAGATTGTCACTAAGTATCTGGCATCTATGCTACCATCCTTGAATTAGCCTCTAAACTGTCAATAGGCTTTATGCTAATCTTACTACCATCCTTGAATCAGCCTCCTTCTTAGACTGTCAATAGGCTTTAGGTAAGACCGATGCTACTATCATGAGTTAACCTTTTTGGTAATCTGTTAGGATATACCTCAATTATAACATACTGTTAAGTCCTACTTTGTTAAGAGACTTAATGCTTCAATGGTTAAACTAAAACACAATGACCTGTTTCTAATGCAACTTTGAATTGTAGATATTTAGATCTATTTATGTATAATACCTCTCTGATCAATGTATCAATTTATTTCCCTTGTACTTCACACTTTCTGCTCTGTGATGTTGTGCTTCACTGTTTGTTGGTGTATGTAGAATTATTTAGCTCTCCCTTAGCTTGATTGATCAGGACTGTATGAAGTTCATCCTTCACCAGTTCCTCTTCAACATCTTCTTTCAATTCACTCCCCCATGTATCTGCGTGCATATGGAAATGAATTAAACTTGTCCCTTATATAGACATGATATTCCTTAATTCTTGGTTCTTGATTCTTGATTCTTGGCGTGAAAAACAATCCAGCCAAATTGATTTACGGCTTTAACTCCTGATTTATCTCATAGTTATCTTCTTGCCAAC
>MU224401.1:339515-373227 GCA_018584345.1 Thuja plicata
GACAAACTAGGCTTCCATTCATCCAACTTTTAGACTTTCCTCTGAAATGTGTCCTTATGCAATTTTCTGGAACATGTCCATACTCACCACAGTAATGACAACTATGCCATGTGTTGTAATCCCACTTTTAAGTATTGCCTTTTCTTGGTGATTTCTCTTGTGCCTTTGATGTCCACTATTGTTTACCTTTAGATCTGCAATCTTGTGCTCTATGACCATATTTGTGATAGTTATATCAATTACCATTGAGTCTAGGTGTTTTTCTTTCCTTTGTCTTACATTCACGTGCTTTATGTACAAACTTATTATAGTTAAAGCAATAACCATTAAAGTTAGTTTTAGGATTGTACTTACCATTCTTGCTTCGGCAAATGTTTGGTGTATGACCTGGTTTCCCACAGTGGTGGAAAATAGGTTTGTTGTTTCTTGGCTTTGCATACCTTCTTTCACCTATCTTAGATGATTCTCCATCTTCAGTGGTTGTATGTTGTTCAGTGTGACCTAATCCAAAAGAATCTTTAGGTCTTTTTGATGCTTCCACCAGTTGTTCAAAGTAGCTCATAGCTGCACTCGGATCATTCACTCTATTATTAATTTCTTTCTCAGATCTCAATTCATCTTTCAACTGACTGTTCTCAGATCTAAGATTTACAATCTCCAAGTCTTTCCTACTAATCTCTTGATTCACAAGTAGTAATTGATTTTCCATGTCAACTTGATTTACTGTCATTATTTGTACATCATGTGTTCTTTCGTCGAGTCTGATAGTCATCATTCTTTTGTCTTCTTCTTCCATAGCCTTTTCATCTTTATCTTTCTTTTTCTGTTCAACAACTTCACACATTCTTATTGATTGGGCTTCTTGTTCCTTTTTTAAGTTTCTGACTTCTTCACATAGTGCACTGTTCTTTTCCAGTAGATCTACTATTGCTGCATCACTCTTAGTAGAATCTCCATTCTGAAATAGATTTTTGGTGTCCTCTTCCTGATAATGAGTGTCATTCATTTGTTTGGCCAAATCTTTCCTTGTAGTCAAGGACTTTTTTAATTCCTGTCTTGCTGTCTCAAGTTGTTGTAGTGCTAGCTGAATATCAATCTTTTGATTCTCAATGACTTTACCCATCTTGTAGATCTCCATCTCAAGATCTATATTCTCAAGCTAATTATGACCTTTTTAGAGAACTGAGCTCTGATACCAATCGTTGGAAATACAATAATGGGAAAGCAAGATACTGAGAGGGGGGGTGAATCAAATCTTCAAAATTAAACACTTAAAACAAACTGATCCACATTCATACATATATGAATCTAATGTAATATCAGATAGCATCCATAGAATGAAATAAACAACACATAATGCAAGAAATTGGTAACCCAGAAACCCAAACAGGTAAAACTGGGGTGGGGATGACACCCAAAAAATTCTCCACTACTACAGTAATAAAGTGTGCCTGTTAAGGCTACAAAAGTTGATTACAAAATGAAATCTACCCTGTTAAAGGTCTTCCCAGTTAAGAGCTAAAGATCATTACAATCTACCCTGTGAAAGGATTTTAACTTGCAATAAAGTAAGCACTCTGTTAGGAGATTTAGAAAGGTATGCCAGAACCACTCTGTTAAGAGATTTTCACCTAATACAATGATTAGAATGTCTCAAGTATTGATCCTTCATTATGCACTCTGATGCTAATGATAGATCTCCTCTTTCTAGTACCTTCTATGATCTCACAATCTGATATAACTTTACTCTATTGTTCACTGTGTTGTCTCTCTGCTTGATCTCTGCTTCTTAATCAAAATAACCCTCTGTGCATTTCACTTCAAAAAATTCAATCACCACACACTTCATCTGCTCTCTTCTTTACACACACAAAATAGGGTTTAGAAGAAATCTAATATATTTGTTCAAGTCTGATAGCGAGATCTAGATCAACGATCAAAATCTAATACCCATACCTTGATGGTATTACAATTAATGATTAAAATAGATCATGCATAGGATAAAACAATTAAATGCATAACTAACTCCATAGAAAAATATTAAATGCATACATAAGTCAGCCCAAAAAGCTTATACAAGTAGGCCTAATCACTTATCCTGGAAGTTTAAATCATTCCAAACATGTATACAAAAACTGTTCTTCTCAGCACTTGACTTCTCTATCACTCAGCACTTAACATCTCTATATCCTAATCGGCTCAGCATGATACAACTCGGCTTAGCAATGTAACTAGGCAAACTAAATACTGCTTGGCAATGTTGCTCGGCCTTGCATAGTTTTATCTCGGCCACAGTGATAGCCAACTAAAATTGCCTAAGTGAATGAATAAGTGTTGGTCACTAATCGTCAACAGAACTTAGAGATTAACAACTTATGGTATTCTAGGCACAAGACCTTATGAATTGCATGTAGTTGTTGTGTCCTTGGTCCTATCTTTTTTCTATCCATGTTCGTGTTTTAATTTCTTGGGGGCTTTTTGTAGGGTTGTATGCCTGCTATGCTTTTTTACTTTCCTTCCAGGGTGTTATGACATAGTTTTAGCTGAACTTTATTGAATATTTTTAAAACTCTTGTTATAGGTTTCAGGTCCTTGTAAATACTATTTTTACGTAATCAGAACATCAAAATATATTGTGAAGCATAATAAACCAAAGTAAATTGACATATTATTTCCTAGTTAAAGTGAGTTTGATCTTTTAAGAATGCTCTCCGATTAAACATATTAGATCAATGACTAGACTACCTTAAAATGGAAGATTCAAATGAGTAATGATGTAACAAATGCATACTATATTCAAGATCTTTCTAAAAACCATGCAAATTAAGCTAGAAATGTCAAATCTAAGCTAAGAATGCACCTAAGAGTTAAGCTCCATGATTCAATGAAAATAATATTGATCTAAGACAAAGAAACTATGATGCAATTCAAGATAAAATGCACAACTAAGAATTAGATGTATTTGGCATTATAACATTATTATGAAAATTCATTCTCTTCTCTCTTCTTTTGAGGTTAGGATGAGCTTGGTCTTATAGGAATTCCATGAGATTGAGTGGTTGAGATTCAAACTTGGTGAAGGGTTGAAATTATGCCTTTCTTGATCCATATGATTTTCTTTAATTGGTTCTCTTTGTGCTTTCTTGTTTGTTGTGGAATGAGATAATTTAGTTGATTTAATCAATTCCCTTTAATTAGAAAGTCTAGAAAATGGGTTCATTTAATTAAATGTACTAGGAATCTTAATTAAATGACTTGATTCAATGATTAACTAGCCTTTATGCTTGATTATAGATTAACTGATGATTTATTTAATTATGCAAGCTTATCGATCAAATCACTGACATAATTAGGTCTAGTATGAGATTAAATTCCTTTGATTTAGGAATTTATCTTATTTGATTTATATTTGGGGTCTATTATTTGATATTAGGGGCTCTTGGTTTACTATACCAATTTTAGGTGATTACAACAATACTACCAACAATATCCACAATATCTTGTCTCTCTAACTCCGTTATGCTACCCCATTTATGCTTTGTCACTGCGCCCCGTGGGAAAAAGATCCCCATGGTTCTAATATGATTACATACTCTTCTCTCTATTAGTTTCTCTCCCTTGGATGTACACTCATTTTCTTTACTAAAACTCTTTCTTATGTGCAAGTTTATAATTTTTATCTTTACATATTCTCTTCTCTTTTGCACTTTCTCATCACACCTAATTTTTTTCACATATGCTCTCTTCCCCCCTTTGAAATCATTTAAAAAGGTGTATTACTTTATTTGGGCCACCAAAATAATCCAACTACTAATCAAAACATATATTTCTTACCATGATTACTACTCCCCTTGAGTAGAGGCCTCCATACATCAATCTTGTTGTAAAATTCTTCTTTAGGGCATACTGTACTGATGCAATCTCTTGTATCTTAGTTATGATCAAGAGGGGTAATGACCCCTAGATTTTATGCAAGAGTGGACTCATTTTTGACAATATCCTTTCATTTCTTGATCCTGACCCTATTTCTTCAATTCTATCTCTTTCCATCTTTCTTCTCCTTCTCTTTCCATTTGTCTTGTTTCTATATACCTCTGACATTTTCTTTCATATTTTTGTCCATCCTTCGTACCATACTCATCTAATTGTATGTCTCTACAGTGTTTGGCAATTTGTGTAAATATATTGCATCTGAGATATATGAAAATATTTTTCTTACTATCTTCATTCCTCATCATGGAGCATGGATATCTACCTATATCTATTGTGACAATATCATTTATCCTTCTCACACCAATGAATATGCTTGAGACATGATTATTTCTTTTACATCTCAGAAGATTATTTTTCCTTCAACAATTTGAGGCTCTATGTCTGACATTACCATAGTAAAAAAAATTACCATTGAATTTTTGAGGTTTAGATCATCTTGCCAAAATCTTCTTGTTCATGTTCCTCTTTTTGGGATTTCTCTTCTTCTGGCCCTTGTTCTTCTTCTTACCCTTATCTTTCTTCTTTGATTTTTCCTTCTCTTCTTTAGTTGTGTTCTTCTTATTTTCCTTTCTCTTTTGTCTTTTAGCTTTAGGCTTGTCTTGACTAGACTTGGAAAATTCTCCTTTCAAAATTCTAACACCATTCTTCTCTCTTTCAAGCAATGCCTCAAGTTTAGCTTCTCTAATCATTAGTTTTCCATATGTTTATTTGTAGTTGCACTATCTTCCTTAACAAACCTAGACCATTCATCATCAACAGGATCAATCTATGATATTAGGAAAATCAGATCATTTTTTATAATCCTTCTTTTTTTAACTCCCTTGTTCCTATCACTAATAATCTGTCCTTCATTGTGATTCAATCTCACATACCTTGGAGTATTCTTTCTTGTCTCTAGTTTATGAACTTCTTCTTCTTCTCCACTGGTGTAGGATTCATCTTCTGCACTTTCTATCACAATAAATTTTTTTTCTACACTTGATGATGTTGACTCTAATCATTACTATCCATCTAATGTCCATATTCACAAGACCTTTCTAAATCCTTAAGACTTTCATTCACTTTAATATTTTTTCTTTCTACTAACTTTTTCAACCTTTTGTTATAGCACCTATATGCTTTACTTTTGGTAGAATAACCAAGGAATATACCTTCATCACTCCTTGCATCAAACTCTCCTATGTCTTCATCTCTCTTAATGTAACATATACTACCAAATGTTTTAAAATACTTAACAGTAGGCACATGACCAAACCAAGGTTCATAAGGTGTCTTATGAGTTCCATGTTTTATTTGTACTCGGTTAAGAGTGTATATTATAGTGCTCATAGCTTCTCTCAAAAATATCTACGAAACATTTATTTCAAGCATCATGGTCCTTACAGTCTCTATAATATATTTTCTCTTGCGCTCTACTACACTATTATGTTTTGGATTCATAGGAGAAGATAACCATCTCTTGATTCCATGCATCTCATAATATGTATCAAACTCATTTAATGTAAACTCTCTACCTCTGTCTAATCTCAAATTCTTCAAATTTGCACCTATCTCATCCTCCACTATTTTCTTGAAAGCCTTGAACTTATCAAAATTTTCAAATTTATCCTTCAAGAAGGTTACCCATACCATCTTTGAGTAATCATCAATTAGTAGCATAAAATATCTGTCACCTTTCAAACTTATTGTCTTGGTAGGTGATGAACTATAACTGACTAAATGTTTGAAAATGTTAAGTTGATGATCACCGAGCTGAAGAAAGTTAATGCAAGACATTAAATCAGTTAATGTATTGTATTTTTGTTGATGTCAACTTGATAATATGATTGGTTATGCATACACAGTGTTAGAGACTTCAAAGAACCAAATAAATAAAGTTTATGCTATCAGTAATTCATAAATGTTTAGTATGCACCAAGTGACAACAAACACCAACAAACAGTGCACCCCAATGGATAGAGAACCCTGAGAGAAAAGTCACAGTGATACCCGAGAAAGTTACCCAAGAAATAATTACCAAGCAGAACCAAAGTGTAACTCAAGAAGAACTAAATCTCATGGTGTTTCCCGACGGACAGACAACCCTGACAGATAGAGATGCCTGAGGAAAACTGAAGTCAAGACCGAGCTAACAAGGAGTTAAACACCCAAAAGAATTGAAGTTCAGAAATGACAAAAGACTTAGCTGGCAGGAGCTAAATATGGAGTTAACTGGTTCATCACATTATTTTCATCGACAAGTTAAAAGCCAGAGATAAGATATATTTTTAAAGCTATTTTATTCCATTTGTCAAGGATAAATCTATGGGATAAAACTAAAGTATACTTTAAAGAAAGAATGGCGAGAATTGCATATCACACCAAGAATAAGAAAGTCAAGGACTTAGAAATGGTGAAATCATTTCTATAAGAGAGACAAGATAATTTATTATGAAGAGGTGGGTGAATAGAGAAGAGGATACTGAAGAGAATACTAGTGAAGAAGACTCCATACAGTCCTGATCAAACAAGCTGAAGAATAGAGCTAAAATATTTCTGTGGACACCGAGAAACAAAGGAAAAACAACTTCACCGAGCAAAAACAAGTGGAGAAAAGGAACAGAATAGAAACATTGATCTGAAAGGTATTATGATCTTACAATAGATTTGAACATCTGCAAGTTTAAGTTGTATATATGAATAGATCATTTACTATTTCAATTTAACCATTGGATCAGAAAGTCTCTTAACTGAGAAGGATTTAATTATCCTTTATATATTGAGATACATCCCAAGGAGTATCAAAAAGGTTCTCATGAAGATATCATAGTGAAATTCCAGATATCAAGTGATAAAATATTATATTAAAATCCTCTAACAAGGTCGCACATAACAATGTGTTTGTAACCTTTAACAAGGTTGGCTCTTCACCGAGCTCACTTCAGAAGAGTGAAAATTTTGGGTTATTGGTCCCAAGTGGTTTTTCCCTTAACAGGGTTTCCACGTTAAAAATTCATGTGTCAAATGTGTTTATGATTCATTACTTTAATGCTTTTCTTTACATATTACTAAAATAGGATTTATCAGTAAACACTAAGTTATTTACTATATTTCGGTAAAAGGTAGACTGTTATTTGGTAAAGCTTAAGAATAAAGTTTAACATTGAACTATGAGCAGTAGTTATTGCATAAGATTATTTAAGGGCATACATCTTGAAGGAATGAAGATAACTAGAGGTTTATAATTATTGTATAAAGTTTTTGGGTTGATATTGGATTAATTTTTGAGGCCACTGATTCACTCCCCGCTCAGTTATTCTAAAAATTGGTAGCAGAGCTTTTGTTCTTAGAAGGAAGGTTTCAAGACCTAAGAAAAAGATCACAAGATGAGAAAACAAGATGTGCCTAAGTTGAATAAAGACAAATTTGCATCATGGCAAAGCAGGATAAGAATCTACCTATCAGGTATTGGAAATGATGTTACTCAATACTTGGATACTGAATATGTGTTGCCTAAAGGACCTCAAACACTTGATCAATTGAGAGAAAAGCATGAGCACAATTCTATGATGATAGAACTTTATTCCTCACTCTCCAATGCTAAATTTGAAGATGTCAAAACATGCAGCACTGCAAAGCAAATGTGGGACAACTTGAAGCTAGTACATGGAGGAGATGCAAATGAGCTAAGAGCTAAGGCAGAAAGCTTAAGAGGGTAATTTGATGACCTAAGAATGAAAGAAGGAGAAAAAATCACTCAGTATAGATTTAGAATCAAAGAGGTAGTAAATTATATTCAAGGATTTGGAGGTGTACTTGAAGAAGAAATAGTGGTAAGTAAAATCCTAAGGACCTTATTGCCTTATTATGCTATTAGAGTGTCTACTATACAATAAATGAGAGTAGTAGCAAACAACATTGTCACTCTAGATAGTTTGGTTGGTAGACTAATTTCATTTGATATGAATAACTTTGACAATAATGGCTTATCATCTATTGAGTCTATATACAAATATTCTTTGAAAATAAGTAAGTCAAGTCATAAACACACTATCAGGAATGATAGTGAAAGTGATAATGATGACCAAGAACTTGATGAGATTGAAGTACTAATGGCTATAAGATTGCAGAGAGGCAAAGTTAGATACAAAGGTAAATTACCATTGGTATTTTTTAAATGTAAAGAGATTGGACACTTTGCTACTAGATGTCCTAACAAAAGAAAAGAAGACAAAAACAATGAAAGATCATATGAAAATAATTTTGACAGAGGTGATGATAGAGATTACCAAAGAAACTGACAATCTGACAAAAGAGATACCCAAGAATACAAGGAAAAAGGGAACAAAGCTTGTTACACGGATGAGAAAAAAGCTAGAGATACTGACACCAAATCTGATGAAGATATTGCGGTGGTTTTTGTTGCCATGAAGGATGATTCAGATGAAGAGGAAAGGTATGTTGAGACTGCACTCATATCTAAGGTTAGTAAAAATGATGTCTGGATTATTGATAGTGGTTGTACTCATTACATGACTAGAGATAAGGAAAATTTTGAAACTTTTGAGTATTATAATGGTGGATCAGTAAGAATAGGTAATGAATCACCTTATCCGGTTGAAGGTAAAGGAACTATAATGTTGAATAATCTGATCAAATGTGAAAATGCATACTAGGTAAAAGGACTTTACTATAATCTATTGAGTGTTTCACAACCGAATAACACATGTCACCGAGTTGCATTTGAGAACAAAAAGGAAAATATCTTTAATGAATCAAGAAGGTTGATCGAAACTGGTGAACAGACAAAAGGTAACCTATTCTATCTTGATGATATTAACAGCACTTGTTTAATGGATAGAAACAAAGACATATGGTTGTGGCATAAAAGGTTATGTCATGTAAATTTTGACAAAAGGATTAGGATAAGCAATAAAAGGAAAGTAAGAGGCTTACTGAGCATGTCAAAGCCTGACCATATCATGTGTAAGAATTGTCAAAAAGGTAAAATGATAAAGTCTAGTTTGAAGAGAAAAACCTACACATCTAATGCAATTCTAGAATTAGTCCATACTGATCTATGTGGACCAATGAGAACAAAGGGTTACTATGGTGATAGATACTTCATTCTCTTTGTTGATGATTATTCTAGAATGATGACAGTTATGTTCCTAAAAGAGAAATCAGAAGCTTTCAAGATGTTTAAATGATATAAAGATATTGTAGAAAAACAAAGTGGTAAGGAACTAAAATGCTTAAGATTAGATAGAGGAGAATTTATTTTTGATGAATTCACTAACTTTTGTAATGAGCATGGAATTCAAAGATAGGTTTCTGCACCAATAACACCACAACAAAATGGGATTGCTAAAAGAAGGAACAAACCCATTGTTGATTGTGCAAGAGCACTAATGATTGAGAAAGGCATCACTCAAACATTCTAGAGGGAAGTTGTCAGTACTTTTGTCTACACATTGAACAAAGTTCAATTAAAGAAAGACACAAATAAGATACCCTATGAGATATGGTATGTATACACACCCAATGTAAGTTACTTCAGAATTTTTGGAAGTCAAAGTTATATTTTGAAAGATGATAGAAATGGAAATCTTGACTCCAAAAGTGAAGAAGGAATATTTTTAGGGTATTCTACCAAAATCAAGGCTCATAAATGTCTTAACAAATCCTCTAACAAGATAATTGAAAGTGCAAATGTTAGAGTAGATGAATTTGAAGAGAAAAATGATAAGGAAAGCATAAAAGAACTAGAAGACTACAACAGGTTTGTCTATAGTTAAGAACTTGACACTCTTCCTGATCAACAATGTATTGCTCCCAAGAAACATAACAATGCACCCAAGCATCAGGTTGCAAATACCAAAAATCAGGAAATTGCTCAAAATGATGTTCCGAGTGATGGAGATCACAATGAAGGTCAAGATGATGATCAAAATGATGAACATAGAGCTGAGATGATACTTGCCAAGTATGTCATAAGACACCATCCACAAAACCATATCAGAGGAGACAAGAAGGTTGGAATGAGAACAAGAAGTAAGTCACTAAACATTAGATGTTTAATTTGTGATTTTGAGCCTAAATTTGTTAATACTGCACTTGAAAATGAAGAATGGGTTAGTGCTATGAATGAAGAGATAGAACAGATTGAGAAGAATAGAACATGGACATTAGTACCTAGTTTAGATGACAAGAATGTCACTGGTACCAAATGGATATTCAGAAACAAGCTAAATGAGAATGGACAAGTCACAAGAAACAAAGCAAGATTAGTATGCAAGGGGTATGCACAAGAAGAAGGTATTGACTATGGAGAAACCTTTTCACCCATTGCTAGACTAAAAGGAGTCAAAATTCTACTTTCTTATTCTGCATTCAAAGGATTCAAAGTATACCAAATGCATGTCAAGTCTGCATTCCTAAATGGAATACTAGAAGAAGAAGAAGTATACATTGAACAACCAGAAGGGTTTGATAATCCTAACAAGAGAAACATGGTTTTTAGACTACACAAAGCCTTGTATGGATTGAAATAAGCACCGAGAGAATGGTATGAAAGACTTCACTCCTATCTCATAAGTATTGGATTTGTAAGAACAAGTGAAAACAATAATCTATATTTAAAAGAAGATAATGATGATAACATTTGATTTCTGAAATATTTGTTGATGATATCATATTTTGGGGTAATGATATGTTATGTAAATATTTTTCTAATGAAATGAGAAAAGAGTTTGAGATGTTAATGTTTGGGGAGATCAAATTCTTTCTTGTTCTACTGATTCTTCAACAGGATGCAGGCATCTATATCACACAATCCAAATACATCAAGGAAGTGCTGAAAATATTCAATATGGAAGAATCCAAACTAGTTGGAACACCTATGGCAACTGGATGTAAGCTGACAAAGGAAGACAAGACAACTGAGGTAAATCAGACCCTATATAGATCTATGATAGGAAAAATCATGTATGTTATTCATACTAGACCAGATATAGCACATGCAGTTGGAATAGTTGCAAGATTATTTGCTAATCCCAAGGAATCACACATGACTTTTGTCAAAAGAATTCTGAGATATCTAAAGAATGCTAAGGAATATGGATTATGGTATAAAAGAGAAGGAAAATTTGAACTTGAAGTCTATATAGATGCTGATAGGGGTGGAAACTTAGATGACAGGAAGAGCACAATAGGAGGAGCATTCTTCATGGGTGACAGACTTGTCACATGGATAAGAAAGAAGAAAGGATGCATCTCACAAATTACTGCAGAAGTAGAATATGTGGCTGCTGCTACAAATTTCTCTAACATTGCATGGATCAAACAATTATTGGAAGGTATGAATATGAAAATTCTTGAACCAGTGATTATCTATTGTGATAATACCAGTGCAATACACATATCAAAGAATCTAGTCATGCATGATAAGACTAAGCATATTGCTATCAAGTATAATTACATAAGAGAACAAGTGCAAGAGAAAGAAGTGATACTAGAATATGCTCAATCCAAGGAACAATTAGTAGACATATTCACAAAGCCATTGCCTAAAGATACATTTGAGTACCTAATAAAGAGACTAGGGTTCCGACCCTTGTCAATTAGTCAATAAGTTCACTAGGAGGCTGCATCAGCCTACACATTATCAGAAGATCATTCATGTTGATGCAAGCAAAGAGATGGACTGAAATGATACATTAGTACAGAGAAAGGTACTTATCTATGCCAAACACAAGAGTCATTTTATTGTTGATGGAAAGGGAAATTCAAGGAGTATATTATAAAAAGGTAGAAGGATATAGTTTGGCATTTATGACAAAGGGGGAGATTATATCCATATGAAATATCCATCATAATCAACCAAAGGAAGAGAAGTATCCTAAGGGAGAGATGACTCAAAGGGAAACAATATTTCTATTTCTGTAAAAGGAAAAAAGATATAAGAATATAGTTATCAAGAAGAGGAACAGTCAAAGGGAGAGAAAACATCAAAGAAGAGATTCTAGATCAAAGGGAGAGAAAAAATCATAAGTTGCTACATCTATCTAGTGAAGGGACTGAAGATTGAAGAAAGTACTCTACAAGAATCAAATCTAAGCTAGAAGAGCTTATCGAGAGCCAGATATTTGTATTGTTTATAGAAAAACAAATTTGGTAGATTGATGAACTACAACTGATATATTTCATATTGTATTAGTAATAATGTAGTTTGTTGCCATCAATGCCAAAGGGAGAGATTGATGAACTATAACTGATTAAATGTTTGAATATGTTAAGTTGATGATCCCCGAGCTGCAGAAAGTTAATGAAATACATTAATTCAGTAAATGTATTGTATTTTCATTGATGTCACCTTGATATAATCTGATTGGTTATACATGCACAGTGTCAGAGACTTCAAAGAACCAAATAAATAAAGTTTATGCTATCAGTAATGCATAAAAGTTTAGTATACACCAAGTGACAATAAACACCGACATATAGTGCACCCCGACGGATAGAGAACCCTGAGAGAAAAGTCATAGTGATACTCGAGCAAGTTACCCAAGAAAGCATTACCGAGAAGAACCAAAGTGTAACCCAAGAAGAATTAAATGTCATAGTGTTTCCTGACATACAGACAACCCCGATGGATAGAGATGCCCGAGGACAACTCAAGTTAAGACTGATTAAACTAGGAGTTAAACATCGAAAAGAACTGAAGTTCAAAAATGACAAAAGACTTAGCTGGCAGGAGCTAAATATGGATTTAACTAGTTGATCACATTATTTTCATTGACAAGTTAAAAGCCAGAGATAAGATAGAGTTTTAAATCTATTTTATTCCAGTTGTCAAGGAGAAATCTGTGGGATAAAACTGAAGTATTCTTTAAAGAAAGAATGGTGAGAATTGTAGATCATGCCAAGAACAAGAAATGCAAGGACTTAGAAACAGTGAAATCATGTCTATAAGAGAGACAAGATAATTCATTATGAAGAGGTGGGTGAATAGAGAAGAGGATGCTGAAGAGAATACTAGTGAAGAAGACTTCATACTATCCTGATCAAACAAGCTGAAGAACAGAGCTAAAATATTTCTGTGGACACTGAGCAATAGAGGAACAATAGCATCACCAAGCAGAAAGAAGTGGAGAAAAGGAACATAAAAGAAACATTGATCAGAAAGGTATTAAGAGCTTACAATAAATCTAAACATCTACAAGTTTAAGTTATATATATGAACAGATCATTTACTATTTCAGTTTAAGCATTGGATCATAAAGTCTCTTAACTGATCAAGATTTAATTATCCTTTATATATTGAAATAGATCCCAAGGAGTATCAAAAAATTTCTCATGAAGATAGCATAGTGAAATGCTATATATCAAGTGACAAAATATTATATTTAAATCCTCTAACAAGGTCACACTTAACAGTGTGTTTGTAACCTTTAACAGGGTTGGATCTTCAACCAAGCTCACTTCAGAAGAGTGAAAATTTTGGGTTACCAGTACCAAGTGGTTTTTCCCTTGACAGGGTTTCCACGTTAAAAATTCATGTGTCAAATGTGTTTATGGTTCATTACTTTAATGTTTTTCTTTACACATTACTAAAACAAGATTGATCGGTAAACACTAAGTTATTTATTGTATTTCAGTAAAGGGTAGACTGCTATTCGATAAAGCTTAAGCATAAGGTTTAACATTGAACTCCTAGCAGTAGTTATTGGATAAGATTATTTAAGGGCATAAATCTTGACAGACTAAAGATAACTAGAGGTTTATAACTGTGGTATAAAGTTTTTGGGTTGATATTGGATTAATTTCTGAGGCCATTGATTCACCCCCCTCTCAGTTATTCTAATAGTAGGGCCACACAAATTATTTGAACATGATCAAGAAAACCATTTCAATTTTATTTATTAGAGTGCAAAGTAGATTTTGTTTGCTTTCTCAATTGTAATTTCTTGCAAAAACTGTTAGCAAGTTTCTTCATCCTAGGAAAATCTCTAACAATAGAAGTAGAACTTATAGAAATAATGTTTTTAAAGTTCACATGACACAAGCTCTTATGCCATAACCATATTTCATATATTTGTGCAATCAAACAAGCCTTGTAACCATTATTCAAAAGAAATATGTTACCTCTTTTCCTAGATGTAGTAGCAATCTCCTTTCTATATTCATTCAAGATCTTACACATATTGTTCTTGAAATGCAGTTCGTAGCCTTTTTCCACCATCTGACTAACACTAAGAATATTATTTCTCAAACCTTCTACATACAATACATCATCAATGTTATTTTTACCATCCAAAGTAATTGGACCTCTACCTCTGATCTTGCCACCAGATTTTTCACTCTATTTCACTTCTCTACCTTCATACCTCTCAAAGCTTACAAATTTAATTTTTTCACTAGTCATGTGATGATAGCATCCACTGTCAATCACCCACTTATCTTTCTTGACAATTTGAGCGGCTAGAGATTTATCATCAACAACATCTTGGGTAGAACTAGAAGTCATTACAATGTTAGTCATAAGATCCTCATCGTCCATAATGATAATGAATGTGAGTTCATCATCATCCTTTTTAGCTTCATCAGCTTCATCATTAGTAATAGCATCATCATCAAGAGCATAGTAACACTTTCTTTCCCAAAGCTTAGGCTCATACCTATACTTAGGAATTTTACTATGACACCTAGATGCAATATATCCCATTTTACCATATGAAAAGAATTTAAAAGGAATATTTCCTTTATAATTACTACTAAAATGAGCTCCATACTATATTATTTTCAAAAAAAAAATCCAAATATTCAATCTCTATATCTTCCTCTTCTATTTCTTTTAGATCCTTCTCCCATATTGTCATTCTCCTTGCAGGTTTTTCAGCCAATTCTAATTTGTGCATGTCCTTACCAGTCACTATGGGTTTGAATGTTGTCTCAATCTTGGGAAGTTCTCCACCTAATGCACTCAATTCAAGGGATGTAAGATTTCCAACTAGGCTTTCCCTTGTCACATTTTTCATTATCCTTATTTCTTCAATAGATGCAACCTTATTATCATGGGTAGGAGGCAATGTTCTCAAAACTTTTGCAACAATTTCATCTTCACCAAGTGTACCTCTAACACATCTGATATCACACACTATCTCATTGATCTTCAGCATGTAGGATGAAATGATTTCATCTTCGGTCATCTTCATGGCTTCATATTTTCCCTTTAAGATATGAAAGTTGTCCACCTTTACTATTGTGTCTCCTTCATAAATAATTTCCAACTTCTCCCATATCTGATGGGTTGTCTCCAATTCTATGACATTGGTGATCTCTGCATCAGTCATTGCACTCAACAAAAATTCCTTTTCCCTATTGTTCTCATTGGACTCAATGATCTTATCAAGAGTTGTAGGGTTTTGAGGAGGGGTGCATGAATTCTTTGTAATCCTCCAACAATCTTCATAATTGCATCTAAGATGTACAATCATGCGGTTCTTCCACAATGAATAGTTGGCCTTATCAAATCTTGGATTTCATTTCTTATATGTTGTCATGTTTGGATCTCCCTAAAGTTGTTAGGATTCCTTCAAGGGACTTGAATTTGATACCAATTGTAGGAAATATGCACCAATTAAATGAGAGTGGGGGGGGGGGGGGGGGAAANGTAAATCAATTGCTTCTAGAACACTTAAAAATTCAAGCCCTTTATCACTTTAACCTTTATTAATGATTTGAAAAATGTAAATGATGTAAACAAAAATTAGAAAACATCAATACCACATAAAAAAAAGATTTTTATTGTGGATACCTGAACTAGGGTGAAAACCACAGTGGGGCTTATACCAATAATAAGACTTATACCTTGTTAGAAGTATAGACTTATTACAATATATGGAATGTACATGCATTCAAGTACATGACCTAGAGTTCACTACTCAATTTTCCTTGGGCTACAACCCTAAGGAAGTCTCACTGGCTTACAATCATAATTCATACACCAAACTGAGAATTCATGAACTTTATGATATTATCTACCTATGTCTTGGTCAGTTTGATTTATGTACAGTCAGATCCCTTTTCCAATTCTCTCTGTCACACTCAGATGAGAAATTTAGCCACCATTAGATCTGTAATAGTGCTTCACTAGCAACCTCTTCCTTCCACAATCATCCAAACACTAGCACACACACACATGACCACACAAATCAAACCCTAATTCACCATATTTATCAAGAACTAGGCAAGGAAAACTTTGATAAACCCCCTCCTAGGAAATAGTGTAAAATCCTAGTGAATCCTACAATATTTTAGGGGGAAATTGTCTTCATGAAGGATTTTTTTTTTTCCAAATTAGGAAAATTAAATAGTTTGTATTGCCAATTTTTTCCCTCTTGTATAAAATTCTATAAAATCTTGGCAAATAATACTTTAATGTGGGGGAAAATATATATTGTATGAGGCAATATTTTTTCTTTTGAAGTAAAAAATTATAATATATGAGGTGAATGATTTTATTTTGAAGGGAGAAAAATAATTGTAATGGCAAATTTTATCTACCATTTGAAAATTTATTTATTTTATTGGCTAATCTTTCGTAAATAATGGGAAAAATAAATATTTTATTGGCAATTTTCAAATGATGGAACTTGTCATGTCGTCCAATGCCAAATGGAAATTTCTTAAAGATGTAATTAATGCAATATCACATCCAGTGAATATTGCCTTTATTTTTTTCCAAGTTGTTTATAGACTCAATACATTGGTATTGATAAGCATGTCTAGTCACATCACTAATCATACATGCACATGTTGTGGGTCCACAACACACACCCCATGTCGGTCCTCTGACCATGGGGACGCCCCTTATTTTTTGTGTCTTGTTAGCCTTTTTGAGTCTTCCCCCTTTCTCAGTCCCTCACAAATCAACCTCATTATCAGCCCGTTGAACAAAGCAGACACCTTCTCTGGCCTTTTCACCCTTTCTTCCTTTCGGAGGACCACATCCTCTGAAAGACCAAAATTTTTGAAAGGTCAAAGACCAACCCTTTCAGTGTTTCAGCCTTCAAAAACACCAAAAGGCCAAAAGGTATCCACCTCTGGAATTTTGGCATTTTGGACGCTGAAACACCAAAAAGGTTGATGTCCCCCACTGCAGGTTATAAAAGGGTCAGAGGCCCTATTTTAACGCACTTTGTTTTTTTCATCTCCCGCATCTTCTGAGAAGCAATTATTGAAGCTTTTGCCTCACTCCTCGTGGTTGACCTCTCCACTTCTTTTCCTTCTTGTGTCTACATCCTTCGGTCCTAGATATCGAGAGGTAGGTTTCTTCCTCACACCTCAGTGGTTTTTCCCGTTCTTCGTTGTTGTCTAGATTTAGGGTTTTGCACCTAGTGCATGTCCATCCCAAGGCGTGCTAACTCCCCCCAATTCTTTTAGGGATTTTTATGCCCTTAGCTTTGCAGGGGAAGCCCCTCCTTGTTAGGTTAGGCCTTGTCCTTTTGGGTTTTTCCTTCTCTAGTTAGGGTTTTTTTTGTCTTTGTTCGTGACCTTTGTCACAGGTTTTTCAACCTCCAAAAGGCCAAAAAATAGGTCCTGTCTGTCATCCAAGTGGTCCTTGGAGAGGTGTCCTTTTTGGCATATCATACCTCTGAGACAGCTGAAACACCGACAAGTCTGAATCTATGAGGATGTTGTCGGCCCTATTAGGGTTTCAGACCTTCAGAGTCTGAGATCCATTTCACGCTTTCAGCGTCTAAAAAATCTTTTCAGACTTTTGCACACCAAAAATCTGACAAATTTCTATTTCATCGACTGTTCTTTCACACTTTTGGCCTTTTCAGACTCTGAACCAGTTTTTGGCACCCAAAACCCTGAAAGGGCCGAAAGTCCAAAAATATGTGTTTTTGGCTACTTAGAGTTTTTTTACTCCTATTTTTCTAGATTAGTCATTTCTTTTCAGTTCTTTTAAAGTTCCTTCTGCAAATAAAACACTGATACTTGCATATTTCATTGTAGGAATGCCTAAGAAAAAGACTGTGTCACCCATGAAGTACTTATACAAGGGGAACACTCCCCCTTCCAAGGTTGGGAACAAACACATTGAGATCACCGATACTAATATCATGAATGTAGATTGGGATCAGCTCCTGACGAGGTGTTCCCAACTATCTGGAAGATCAAAAGACTGTATCTCACTAGTCTTGTCAGGATTAGTCAATGTGGTAGCCCACCCAATGGCTGTCACATCATCCGAACTAATCATGACTTTAGAAAATCATTATGACTCAGATAAAAAGGTGGTCCAGAATACAGAGGGACAAGTTGTATTAGATATTAGACCAGACTTCATAGAAGAGGTCTTCCACCTCCACAAAGGCATAAAAAAGCTCTATGACTTCTTCATAGAAAAGGGCAACATATAGTTCAACAATAAAGGGGATGAGGCATATGACATAGTCAATAATATTTACCTCGAGCAACCTCTCCCCAAAAACAAGTTGTACAAGATAGATCTCAGGAGGGTGTACATGAAAGATGATATTTAGGCAGCCCTAACATTACTAAACTAGGTATATGGATTACCACAGTCCTTCCAACTAGAAAACTAGACGATTCTCTTAATAGATCAAATCAGAGGCCGTAAGTCTAGGTTCGATTGGGGAACCATTATCAGTGAAAGGTTGGATGAACAACTAGTGGCATTAAAACACAACCCTAAGTTCTATATGAGTACCTACATGGTATACTTATTAGAAGCATGGAAAAACTACCTGGGACTCACCAAGAGGGGAAACACAAATGATCCCAATGCATGGCCTCACATTGTGTACCCCTAGTTACAAAGAAAGGCAAACATGTAAGAAGATAGCCCAGACTATAGGATAGTTAATGATGCCTTCACCTTCACAATCATCTGATCTATTGAAGGTGATTTTGTGAAGAGGATGTCAGAGGAAGCAGTCACCAAGGTGAGGGCCATTGGGGCATACTTCATATAGTACAAGACATTCACTTACATCCAGGTGGTAGGTTCTACCTTGAGACCTAAGAAGTTTCCTCCATACCCATCTGATTGGATTATCACCTTAGAAATGCCCAGACAGCTTGCTAACACCTATGAACATATCAAGCACAAAAATAAACATTGTTGGGACTTCCCTATTTCTCTGGGCCCATACACCTTATAGGATATGAAGGTCTGCAAATCCTTGGCCTTTGAATGCGATGAATTCCCACTATAGCTTTATAAAATAGTTTGGCCAAGGTTCGACCTGATAGGAACATACAACAACATCATCACTAGGTTCTATATCCATGAACCAGTTCTGGAAGACCATTGGATCAATTGTGTAGATGATCATGAGGTCATGATTTGGGATTATTGCAGGATGTCCCTCACCCTTGCAAAACACACATTGAAGACCCCAATTCCTCTAAAGGTTTGGGAGAAGGATTTAGACAGGGTATTAGAGCCCATCTACACAGTGGATAAAATATATGATAGGTCCATGATGAATGCCAAAGTGGATAAAGATGAGAATGATGACATTGAATTCTGGGCTAGGGATGTACTTAGAACAATGGAAACTTGGATCAAAAGGCCTTATAAAATGGATCTAATCCTATTGAAAACCCTAATGGATCCACCCAAGAAGGTGGATAAATAGCATGGGGAGAAAAATACAGTGCCACAATACAAGAAGGCACCACCACAGAAGCCAAACATTGTGTATGGCCATGAACGCGTAGTAGAGTATCGGTCCAACCTAAGGCACAAGGCTCCCAAGTCTAGAATGAATAGACATATAGATCCTCTAGTAGGGTCAGCACAAGCTTTTCCAGATGAAGGGCCATCCACTTCTAGAGAGTCTCCTCCTACCACTGAAAAGGGTAAGAAAACATATAAAAGGAAGAGAACTTTTGTGTGTCCACAATTAGAAACTATACAAGATGAGCCAGAAGAAGAGGAAGAAGGAGAGGTACCACTAGTCAAAAGGAAAATATCTTAGAAGAGGATTGAGAAGGAGACTAGCAGGAAACACCAGGAAGATTGCAAGGAGCAAGATAATCCCCTGGATGCTCTAGGATCAGATGAGTTCCAGATGTCTAACTTTGAAGGTCTAGAAGGATTTTCAGACCAAGGCCAAGATACACCAGGTTATGCGATAGGGTATGAAATAGGAGGTCCATCTCTTTTCAGCCACAGGTAACCCTCACTCCAGCGCCTGCTCAATTCACTAATCTAGTGCCTAATGTACCTATCATGGAAGCGAGCTTTAAAATGTATCAATGGCCCAGAAGTCAAGATCCTTCAATCACCCAAGATGTAACAGGGGATAAGGCCATAGAAGAGACCCTTGTTGCTACTCCTCAACCTCACATTCCTACTCCACCAACTACTCTTCCACATCTAATTCTTACTCCACCACCATTCATCCCAAATCCAACACCGACTCCACCTCCAACTAATATTCTCTCATTTCCCATTCCAAATCTCCTTACACCTACTCCACCATCATCAATCTCTTTTCCTTTCTTTGTCCCAACCCCTGGAGGATCAATAAGTGTAGAAGCCATGTCACCTTTTGAAACCTCATTGAAAGTCATGACCGATCTTAATACCAAAGTGTTGGTTAGCTCCTTAGGGGATGAAGACCATGACAAGGAAAGTCAACATAAGGTAGCAAAAGAGGAAAGGGAAGAAGGAGAAGAAGAGGAAGGAATGAATGAGGAGGAACAAAATAAGGAACATGGAGAAGGGTCAGGTAAGGAAGTGACCCCAGATAAGGAAGTAAACCCGGGGCCCCAAAACTTGGATTCAGTCCTTCAGGTTGCCCCATATCAGCCATTCATTGCATCTAGTAAACCTACATAGTTCACTAAAGAAATTCAGTTAAGGAAAAGATCTTACACAGATGTATATGAGGGGTAAGATGTAAATATGGCTTCTTTAGGGAAGATTTTTCATCAAACAAGGGTCATATTACCAGCATGGACAATGTCATATGTTACCTAAGATACTAGGGGGCATTGGAAGGCATAGGTTGTAGTTCCTTTTGCTAGCACCTCTCAAACACAAGAAACTCTAGAAGACTACACATTTGAGGAGGTAGATTTGGGAGAGCCCACCAGGGAAGGAAGCAAGACACTAGAAGACTTAGGGCTTAAACATGCCTTAGGGTTCATGAGTAAGGATGAGGAGACCATAAAGTCCCTAATGGAATAGAATGAAGCTTTGAAGAAGTTTATTCACAAGATGGTTGGTCCTATTGACCCAAGCTATCTAGAGGCCTCACTACAAGCAGTGTTAGAGAAGAGGAACACCCTAGACTTTCCAGCAGGATTGACACCATCCTTTATCCAAGCGAGTGTAGATTGGAAAGGATATTTTGAGTAGTACGGGGAAGAGGCCATCAAATGGGTATTCAAACCTTACAGGGTCATTTTTATTGAAGCTAAAATTTTGAGAGACCTGATGGAGGATGAAGGTGGACTGAACTCTGAGATAGACAAATGGCAAGCCACCTTCCAAGACCTAGAAATAATTAGGAAACAACATTTCCAGATATTGGTGAAAGTATATGAAGGAAAAGAGCTCGATAACTTTGAGGCTTGGACTAAATAGATGGCCAAAATCATTAAGGTCTATAAGAAATGTCAAGCCTCCATCTTAGAGAAACAAAAGGAGGTCTTGGAATGGGTAGAAGAAATTGATGTTTTCTTCACAGGGATTGGCCTCGACTTGTACCGAGATGAAGATAAAACATCTTATGGCCATCAAAAGAAGTGGTCCAATAGTTCAGAGAAATTATGGTAGGAATTAGTACCAAGGAGGTCCTACAATAGATGTTCTATTCAAGGGAATAGATGTTAAGGATGATGGGACACAAAGAAGAGATCCAATTCTTCGCTTCTGAACTGACAATATTCAAAGAGATGTAGGAACAGAAAGTAAACAAGGTAAAAATGAAGGAGATAAAATATGAAGAAGTTCAGGAGATCATATAGAGTCTCTAGATTGCACACCCAAAAATATTTTCAAACTCACTCCTTGGACCCTTGAACATTTTTTGGAGAAAAACTAGTTTTTAGCACTGATCAAAATTCTCCTAAGGCAAGTTTTGGCCTCTTGGCCTCCTCGGGAAATTTGGCCTTTCGGCCTCCCAGTATTTTTCAGCCTTTTGACCTTCCATTATTTTCATCCTTTCATCCTTTTCGGCCTTTTCAGCAGCCAAAAAGGCTAAAACTTTTAGATCTCCAGAGTCAGTTTGACACTTGGCCATTTTGGATACTAAAAAACTTCAGAGTAGAGGTCGGGGGCCAAAAATTTGAGTTCTTCCAGAGAGATCATCTTTTTGCATGCTAGTTGAACTCCAGATTAGATTGATGGTTAACTTGAGTTCTTTTTGGAAGGAATAAGGGTCTCATATCAGTTCCCACTGCAAGAAGAACCTCTAGATGAATATTCCAAGAAAGAACTCCAAGAAATGAGAAGAAGACTCTAGTTCACAGAAGAAACCCTATCTTATTTTTCTTTCTTTCTTGGAAAGTTTGATCCATCTTGCATGGACAAACTGATTGTAAATTGATTTTAAATCCATGCAAGCTATTCATTATTAGTTAGAAATAGTTTATTTTCAACTAAGCTTTAGTTTTAGTTTATTTTCTTAAGTATAGACTCTCTGATGCCCTAATTTTGGCATTCAGAGTTGGTAGATCAAAAACTCTATATATTGTTATCAAATCAATGTAATAGGGTCAAATTATTAATACAATAAAGATTTTCATTTGGTGCTTCATTCATGGTGTGTAAATTGTTTCCATCTATGTGAATTGGTGAATTGTGTGTATACATTATTCATTACTTTCAAAGAGCCTCTTGTTTTGTTGTGTTTTGAATTAGCGTTTACCTTAGTTGGAGTTTGTTGTTGTCTATCTACCTTGATGTGACAAATGCATGGAAGGTATCATCTATTGGTCTTAACAATAAATCCATCTCATGGGTATGCACATCTTGGTGGCTTCACGATTTGATAGATTTTTAATATATTGCATGAGTGAATTCACCTTCTCTCCAAACACTTGCATCCATTGGGTATAGAATTGCGAATTTGTCTATTTTATATCTCTTGGGTTTGTTCTAAATCTCCCCACCATTCAATTTTCAAGGAATGGTTTTCTAGGAATAGGATCACTGAGAGGGGGGGGTGAATCAGTGATCTATCAATTAATACTTTTTCTTATTATCTGAATCTTTACTTAAATGCTTATGTACTGAACTTGAATATCAATGAAAGTAAGATAAATATACACAACACATAACACCATATATGATTATGGGGAAACCCAATTTAGGTGAAAACCCCGGTGAGAATTAGTACCCACAAATATTCTGTACTAGTGTCTTATGATCCTTGTTAGAAGATCCTTAACCCTGTTAGGAGTTGTCTTTACAATACATGAAGTACAGTGACCTTATTAAGGGTCGGACCCTATTAGGATTCTTTTAAAATAACCCTATTAGGGGTGGTGGACTCACTATCCAAGAGCACACTGCTCAAGTGGTGAAGGCTACAACCTTCTGGATCTTTGATACACACTGTAGCTGCAAGATGAACTGTTGTTGTGACACTGCTTGTCTGATCAGTTACTTTGGTACACTGATGCTTTAACCTCTTGTAAAGCACTAAAAAAATATTATCTTCACTCTAAAAGCTTCTACTTCAATATCTATATCATCAACATATGATAGATATATCTTTGTTGCTTTTACACTCTGCTCTACTTTTCTTATCTCTGGCTTCCGCAACTTTTCCCATCACAAATGACCTTCTATAAGTACTTCCTCAAATGAAATGAACATGTCAGATTTAGGAAAAATTTTAACATCTATCTTGATCACTTACGTAACCATGTAACCCTTCATTAAGTCAGCTTAACATTAATTATAACTGCTTTACTCAAACCGAACAGACACATCTTTTCACATAGTCCGCTTCACCAAAATAGCTCTAACTAATTATATCGGATGAATCAACTCATGTGATTTTAACCATAGATTTTTGGGTCACTAAAAATGACTAATCCAAAGGTGCAAGTCCTGAGGACAAGTGAAACTTCCATGCCAAAACAATCTCTGTCGGCTCTTTCTATGATTTCTGTCCTGTTCTGACATTCACTGGCTGTACCTCTTCAACTGGCTGTATCTTCTTCATACTTGTAGATCTGATCATGATCTCTTAGAATTAGCATGTAAAAATATACTCATAATCTTATCTTAAAAGTTTCATATCATTTGGATAACAAATGAACGCACGCTAATCAAAACTATAACAATCTATTCCTTGCTCTGTCATGTTTTCTGTACTTAGCCAATTTTTGATCTTCTGATAATGTGTACTGACTCCAAAACTTCATATGACTTTGTTGCCATAATGAAAACACTAAATAGAGTCATATACTTTAGTATAGTTAACTTTTCAACAATCTCCCCCTTTGTCATTAATGGAAACAAAGGAATATGGTGAAGTTACTATCTGTACTTCTATATAAAAACTCTCTATCTTATATCTCCCTTTTATCATATACTAGACTCCATATTCTTCATACTCTACTCCCCCTTTGACATTAATGAAAAAGGTGCTCAAAAATACTTCTATGTACTTACTCAGCATACATATCTGGATATGCAATCTGCAACTTCTGGATCTCTTTCTCCCAAACTGCAATCAGTGAATTAACAATCTGTAGATGGGTGCATAATGCATATTGTAGCTTCTCCATCTTCTCCAAGTCTTTGCTTAGGACCTTGATCATATTATATACATTAATTTACTTGCCATTTGATATTATCTTCTCTTCCTTCTCAATCTTATCAATCTGCCCCTGATATACACATATTGATATCGGTGGAGGGATCTTCCATAGATTTCCTTATATTTTCTATCATAGCCTCTACCTCCTGGATCTTCTTTGTAATGATGGGCACTTAACTTTCCTGATTCATACAGTCAGCAATAATCTTTCTGTCTTCTACTGCAAACTCTTTCAAGGATGCTTTGACCAGCTTTGAGTGAACTAAGATCAAGTGTAAAGTTGCTAACCAATTCACTGAGCCTCTTCTTCATATACTTTTCTTCTGCAATATCTGATCTATTTTTCATGACTTCTTTAGATTATATACTTCCACTTACTTATTTACTCCCCATGAGTCTAAGTTTGTTATGGGTGTCAAGCTTTACAACAATGATGATGAATTTTCCATCACTTCAGTCTTCTCTTTTTTTGCTTCCTTTTCTGTGATATCTTAAATCAATATATCTTCTTGCTGATATAAAAAACTCTCAGCTTCTTGAGTACTCACAATTTTTTCTTCAAAATAGTCTAGATTAATATCCATTGCTTCCATTGGTACTTCAACATTATCAATTATGAATGTATCCTCCATGTCCTTGGCCATGGGCGCATAATCCTGTGGACCTGTCATAATAGTTTTATCTTCTTCTTCACATGATATTTCAAATTGTATCTTCAATCAATTCTGCTCTTACATCTTTCTTTACATTTCATATCATTCACACTTGGTGTATCACAATTGAACTGCTATAAGTATCTTCTCTAAATTAGAAGGTCATGTCAACTCTTAGAAACACTTCATCAATATCTTAGTTGGCTTAACTAAGCATGCAAACAATATTAAGTCTGCGTAAGTCAATGCTAAACAGACGCGACTCTTCACTGAGTCGGCCTCACCAAATTAACCATAACTTTGCAATCATCTTGAAATACGTTTGGCACTTTTAGATTTATATCATCAAATCATAATCAATCATGCATATACATACACATATCTTGAAGATAGGTGCGACTCATGAGACATGTTATATACATCGGCCCTAAACTATTATACATCCAGAACTGTAACTGCTAATAATAGAATTGCATAACTTTACTGAAACATCATATATGGGTCTGTGTGTATGAACATGACATAACAAATATGTCAAAAACATCTATCTATCCATGCAAGTCTTCATGTCATCATTCACATAAGTTCATACAGAATTACTACTGTGTATTATTTGTTGTCATCAATGACAAACATACAATCAATCAACTGCTTTGAATCAAATCTCCAATAGCTATACTTATATATGTGTTTCCAAGGATAACATCAGGTCAGCTCCAAAACAAAATCTCCAATGGCTATACTGATATTCTCACATAGAACACTGCTCAACAAGATTTTGACTCATTCCGCTTCATGAAATTCACGCGCTAAAGCATACTGATAAATCGCTTCCGAGATGTTTCAAAGATTTTCTTGATATCAATCTCTACTAAAGAATGTAATTAAGATGATTTGCTACTTGATTGCAAGTTCTCCTTTGATTATCCAGCTACTTACTTGATTGTTAAGTAATTTTCCAACTAATTTCTGAAATGACATGTCCGTGCTTGGGCTTCATTTCAAACTCGAATTACTTTTCTTAACAAATAACGATTATCAATCTCCTTTCTTCACTGATGAGAACAACTGTAATGCATTAATAATGCAACTACTAGGGCTTCTATGATCTCCAATCATTTATTCTGACCGCAAGTGAGGACTTGGTGATTGCAAAGTAGATTTCAGCCATTAATACTTCCCACGTAGACACAGAAAGCAACTGTAACTTTCATTCTTGCTCCTAATAACAATTTAGATCATGTTCTCTTGCATAATTCATCATAATGTCACCAAAACATTGTAATCCAAGGTGCATACTCGGAGGTGAGTATACCAGCCACGCAGGGGTTCAGAGCTAGAATAGCTCCCCCTAATACCATGAGGGTCAACTAACCAGAAGTAGAAGGTGCGTCCACTAAGGATGCATCTGCTACCTTGTTATCTTCATTGTCCTTCTTTACTTTGACCCATATTTTATCTAATTTAGCTTTAGCTTCCACAAACTTAACTTCTCCTAATTCTTCAAACAAAGACTTCTTATGATTCTCTTGTCCTTTTGTTCTTGATATGCAAGACCTTGAGATGTGTCCAGCCTTTCCACATGACTGACAAATGATAGGAGGTCTGATGTTATTATTTATCATTCTGCACTGCTTGGTTGTGTGTCCATTGTAATTACATATCTGACATGTAATGTTCTGAGGGCTTCTAACATTTTGCTGAGGATAACTTCTTTGTCTTTACTGATTCTAATTTCTTTGATTAATCCGATTCTTGTTATTCTGACTTTTTTTACAATTCATAGCTCTATGACCAAATTTATTTCATGAATAACAATAACCATTGAAAGGTCTTACCTCTTTACAATTCCTTGCAATATGTCCATGCTTGTTATAGGCATAACAAGTTCTGTCAACTAGCTTGCATTCATCCTTAGGTGGTTCAATATTGTCTTTAGTCTGATTTCCAATCACCTTAGTATCTGTGATGTCCTTTGGTTCTTTCATTCTTTCTTGCATGGCATCAATCTGAATTTGTGCTTCATTGTATCCTATACCGCTAGTATCTCCTTTAACCTTTTGAGCATACAACTGTGATTCTATCAGATCCTTGCTTGTGTGTAACTTTTTAATATGATTCTTTGCTGCAATAAATTCAGATTCCATCTTCTCTTTGTTGTTTCTTAGCTCCAAGATTTCCATGTTTGCTTGCCTCAGTTCTTCATCTAACTGCTTGTTTGCTTTGACTTGATCATCATAGGCATCTTGGTTGTTACATAGCTTTTCATCTAATTCTTCAATCTGATCCTTCAGAGATGAATTTTCTTCATTCAACTTTTTGACTACTTCCCCCAAATCATTTGAAGAATAATTCCTTAATTCTTTTTTCAGTTTCTTGATAAGTATTTTCATGCCTTCAACTTTTAGTTTTAGATCTTCATTTTCTTTTTCATATGTGTCAAGTTCTTCAAGGGCTGCTTCAATATTTTTTTTAGGTGTTTCATTTCTTCCTTCTCCATGATCTCCTAAAGTGGTTAAACTTCTTTGCTAAGGACCAGAGCTCTGATACCAATTGTTAGGAATAGGATCACTGAGAGGGGGGGGTGAATCAGTGATCTATCAATTAATAATTTTTCTTATTATCAGAATCTTTACTTAAATGCTTATGTACTGAACTTCAATATCAATGCAAGTAAGATAAATACACACAACACATAACACCATATATGATTACGGGGAAACCCAATGTAGGTGAAAACCCCGGTGGGAATTAGTACCCACAAATATTATGTACTAGTGTCTTATGATCCTTGTTAGAAGATCCTTAACCCTGTTAGGAGTTGTCTTTACAATACATGATGTACATTGACCTTGTTAAGGGTTGGACCCTGTTAAGAGTCTTTTACAATAAACTTGTTAGGGGTGGTGGAGTCACTATCCAAGGAATCACTTTCCAAGAGCACACTACTCAAGTGGTGAAGGCTACAACCTTCTGGATCTTTGATACACACTGTATCTGCAAGATGAACTGTTGCTGTGACACTGCTTGTCTGATCAGTTCCTTTGGTGCACTGATGCTTTAACCTCTTGTAAAGAACTACAACAATCTTATCTTCACTCTGAAAGCTTCTACTTCAATATCTATATCATCAACATATGATAGATATATCTTTGTTGCTTTTACACTCTGCTCTACTTTTCTTATCTCTGGCTTCCACAACTTTTCCCATCACAAATGACCTTCTATAAGTACTTCATCAAATGACATGAACATGTTGGCTTTAGAAAACCTTTTAAAATCTATCTTGATCACTTACATAACCATGCAACCCTTCATTAATTCATCTTAACATTAATTATAACTGCTTTACTCAAACCGAACAGACACGTCTTTTCACACAATCCGCTTCACCAAAATAGCTCTAACTAATTATCCCGGATGAATCAAGTCATGCACTTTTAACCATATATTTTTAGGTCACTAAAAATGACTAATCCAAAGGCACAAGTCCTGAGGATGAGTGAAACTTCCACGCCAAAACAATCTCTGTCGGCTCTTTCCATGATCTCTATCCTGTTCTGACAGTCACTGGCTGTACCTCTTCAACTAGTTGTATCTTCTTCATACTTGCAAAGCTGATTATTCTCTCTTAGAATTATCATGTAAACATACTCATAATATTATCTTCAAATGTGCATATCATTTGGATAACAAATGAACACACGCTAATCAAAACTATAACAGTTTGTTCCTTGCTCTGTCCTATTTTCTGTACTTAGCCAATTTCTGATCTTCTGATAATGTGTACTGACTCCAAAACTTCATGACTTTGTTGCCATAATGAAAACACTAAATAGAGTCATATACTTAAGTATAGTCAACTTTCTAACAGGGTTTACAGTGGTTTATGTCCATAGGATTTCATTTCAGTAATTTACTTCATCTCTTGTTACCTTGCTCCTTTGAATTTTGTCTTAATCTAAAAGTAATCACCTCGAAAATACAAAATTGCATTTTTTATTTCAAACACTAATCTTGTTAAAACATAAAATACCAAAAAAGTTACTAAAGATTGTTTTGCATTTTGATGTCTTGAATGTACCAGCAAAAGCCTCCTTGTGAATATTCACATTTATCTTCAACTATGTAACCAAGCAGGTTGTGACCGGATGCCAGAGAACCTTGGGAATAACTCCATTATTATTTCAAGAGAGGAAATCAAATCTCGAGATCCTAGCAAGTTGGCTTGTGTAAAAATGACACTAAAAAAAAGTGGTACTAGAAGGAGGGACTCAAGACTAAAAAGATGGAAAACATTGGATCCTTCTTCCCAAAGTAGTTCGAGTGAGTGCTTAGATCATCCCTGAAGAGAGGTGAGTTAATTGAAATCACTCACCATCATAGGCCTCACAGTGACAAGGGGAAAAAAAAGGAGAGCTCCTCTCACCATCCCATTGAGTCATAGAATCTACTCAGACAAAAATCACACATCGCTGTCCCAATTGTTCCCACAGCCATAAATGAAAATCAGAACTTGCAAAATCAGAATTTGCAACCACCTCGTCTTATGGTTTTCTTAGCTAATGCACAAAGTTCACCATTGAATTTTGTTGGACAGCTCCATGAATTACCCAAGAATTTGGAAATTTTTTGCACACGTTTCGTATATGGCGAATCAAGAACAGCGAAAGAGCACATTCATGCCTTCAAATAAATTTTCAATCGCAAGGAGATTGCCCATTTTAACATTGTCTGCCACCTTTTCCCTTACACTTCAAGAGAATTTGCGTACAACATGTACCTTAATTTGCCAAGGGGATCTATCTCTGCATGGAAAAAATTTGAAACCAAATTCCTTAACCAATTCAAATTATACGTGGATCCAACTGCAATACATCACTAATTCATTACAACAAGGAAAGATCCCAAGGATCCCATTGCTATTTTCAACCATTTCTTCCATAAAATGCATGAAAAGTTTGAAGCACCTTACACCATACCAGAGGTACCGGTCATACAAGTTTATCTTAAATCTTTGGATCCATTCACCTCAATTTTCCTAAGAAGGCTTCCCCCTATAGATAGAGACATGATGGAAAAGGTATACAATGAGGCTATTACTTTTACACAACATGTCACGCCCCGCCAGGGAACCCTGGAGGATAAGCCAACTAACTACTAAGGTATGTGAATATTTTTTTTCCAATGAAATATTACAACTAATCTAAGTCCTCATGAGTTGCCTAAGACTGTTATTCAAGCAACATAATCTAATCTAATCATTTTTCCATTAAGGCATTGATTGATTAATATAAGTTTACCAATTCATTCCTTTACTTTTAACATTAAGTTACAGGGATAATCTTACCATCATTCCTAATATTTTAACATGTATCTATGTGAGTTATCCTTTACTAAACTTATGACATTATTTACACTATTCATTAAGCATTCAGGTGAGAGATAAAAATTTGATAGATAAGCAATGCCCTATATACTTTATTATTCCATACACATTTGTGATACATAGTAAACATAATCCAATATTGAATTCTATAGCTATTATTTCATTAATTCATCAATTCACAATAATCTTCCACAACCTTACATCAAGAGATAACACATTCATTCATAAATACATTATTTCATACTAATTCTAAGATAATTTATTGGATACCAAAAAGTAATAAAAGATACGTGAATTAAATATCCTAAACAATTATCTTTTCATAATGATAACATACAATATCTTCCCTTCCCTTTTTACCTAGATCTACCCATTCCCTTATGCATTGTTTTGATACACTGATATACATTATATCATCAGATCCAATGATTTACAAGAGATTTCTATTACAATAATGCACATGCATAACTACATCTTTACATATAAAATGAGAAGTCTTCAAACTGAAAATCCAGAAGGAACAGGAGCCAAGAACATCCATCTGACCACAAACAATACCTCGATATAATAAATTTTAACCACCCAACCACGTGGATCCAAAAAGAGTCTACTCCCCCATGCTAGGAGATAGAGTCCAAGGTCCACGCAAGAAGGTAACAACTAGGATACTCCTAAGGAGAGGATAGTTCTTTTCCCAAAACAAAACATAACTTGAAAATGCAAGAAGATCACAAAGAAATAAATCACATTGGTAGGAAGTCTAAGTCACAAGCTAGGTGAGTGTTGTTTCATAGTCCTCACCCCTTGATTTACCCTGGTAAGCCACTCTAGGCCTTGACCCCCAAGTAGGCACATGCGGAACTGAACATCTCTCATAGGGATGAGACTGTTTGATTGTGCTATCGCAATAGAACCTTCTCCCACTCCCATCCATAGCCTATACTAGCACTATCAACATCGGCGAGGATTTTCTTTGTTAATGTGTAGTACCCTTCCCATAATTTATTAATGTTTTCACTGGATTAAACAGCTCGCCAGTGGGTTACCCTGGTACTAGCCACTTAGGGCCCCGACCCCTCACTATGAGCCACTCACCTAGTGTCCTTAGTTTCCCAACCCAAAAAAGTCTCAAAAGAAAATAAGGAATACACATCACAATAAACAAGAAGCCATAACAATGTCACAACATCAAATAATTGGGTTTAGGAAAACACTAGTTGTCCTGAATCCTCTAGACAACCCTAAACCACAATCAGGTACTTAGGTGGATAAAACACCTCCATATTGGATCTAATGCATCAAAAAGGGATTATCAACAACATAATTATTTCAAGTACCTCATCCAAACACAAATCATAACATCCTAACATCATTGGATAGGGTTTAGGAGATCATTGATTATCCCTAGTCCACCGGACATTCCTAAACCCTAATCTGGCATACAAGAAGGTAGATAACACATAAGAAGACATAAAAATGTACCAAAATAAAATATTATACAAAACCATATAACCAGTGCCTTTTGGTACCAACTCAAATTACAAAACATCATAACAAGATCATATTGCAGAAAATATGTTGATTCCTGAAATTTGGCTAAGTCTGAAATTTCCTAAAACCTTCAAAATCTAGAATCTTTATTTGAACTCCTAGGAGGCTGAAACCACTCTCAAACATCCTGGAAGGTATTACATAAAATTTAACTTAATGTATAATGAATTAAGATTATGTAACTTAAAGTATAAGGAATTAAGATTATGTAGCTTATACTTAAATGTTACATTTTATGTTTCACCCTAAGGCTACAATCAGACTGAGACCACCACACTGACCTAGCTATTATGCATCAAAATGCATTAGATATACTAATAATAGAGAAATCGGTGAACCAAAATGTCAAAAAAAAAAACATCATCCTTGGGTCAGTACAGAAACCCTAACCTTACTAAAAACCCTAAAAATCAGCCTAGAAAGGTTCTACACAGATGGGGTCTGAAGCTACGCGGTTGGGGACTGAAGCTACATAGTTGGGGGTCCAAGTTGTGCAGTTGGTCATGACCTATGCACTTGGGCCTTCCTCCTACACATATGGTCATGCAACCTGCACAAATGGATCCCAGACTTGTGCGGATGGAAGGAGACTGTACATTCCAGAGGTAAACACTTGCAGATTAGCCTTTCAGGTAAAACTAGGCAAGATGGATTCCTGGGAAGAAAAATGTGAGTGAGACCCAATTGAGATCCCTTTATTCTCCTTCCAAGGAAACCCTCAAACCTATTCTACCTTCAAGGTAAATCTATCTTATTTTCTTCCAATAGATATAATGTTAAAAAAAAAAGTTGCAATCAGAAACATACTACTCTAACCAAGGAGAAATCCTACTGAAACTCATAAGCACCAAAGGAAGAAGGTTCCAAATAATAGACATCACATCTCATGACCAACTCATATAGAAGGAAATATTTACATGACATGAGCATACACTATCATTATGAGAGTCATCAACCACTCAATCATACAAGGAAAGTAGTTTAGCAATACAACCATCAAAATTTTACTCTGATCTAATTAAGCAAGAACAAACAACAAGGCACACATGTAAAAAAAAACATTCATATGTAAAGGATCTCTTCTAGGGTAGATCCTACCTAGGATTGTATGGAGAAACCATTGGAAGAATCTCCTATCCCTCTCCATCCTATTCCAAACTTCTTCAAACTCTCCAAACAGTGATTCCTTCAGAATACCACCACCAACCTTCTCGATATTTTCTGGCTGAGAATTTCCTTATGTCTATCCTTACTTTCTTCCCCCCCCCCTTACTCTACAATCCTCCTTTCATAAATATGTTGTAGCACTGGTTGGACAGGAA
>MU224401.1:373402-404719 GCA_018584345.1 Thuja plicata
TAATAATAATTACCTTCATTCCATCCAAAATGATGTTGATTTAATTATAAATACACATAATTAGTTAATTCCTTCACTCAATTAAAAAACATATATATAAACAAATACATAAACACACATATATATATATAAACATATGCATATGTGTGCACCCATATTCCTATGTGTATATATATCCACGTAAATATTATTATAAAACATACATTTATGAATACACTTGACAAAGATTATTATAATGTATTTAATTTCATAGGACATACATATTATTACTAACAGATGGGAAATCCATTAAGCATAGAGATAATCTCCACTCACACAAATCAATACTCACCTAGTCCTAGTGACTATAATTAATATCCACAATAATTAACTTAAAACACCAAGCTAACATAATCATACACCAATCCACAACCAAAGGACAAATCCAAAAATACCCAAACTAGGAGCAAGGATCAGGGGTAGGCTTAATCTTGTGGGACTTGGTACTGTCTCCGTAACAACAACAACAATTGAGGATTTTGGGGCACGCTTAGACCTGTGAAGCCAGGTGAAGTCGATGCCCAGTACCTGCAAGCCTACATCATAGAGAGAAATACATGTGCATTGATGTACATATAAAAGAAGACATCATAGAAGATGATCGAGATCGATACATCATGTGGACCTCATCCATGTGAGCAACTACGAATTCATCCCAAATCATGAAAACACATCATACACACACACACACACACACACACACACACACACAAAGAATGTAGCATTATCATAATGAGGATTAGAATCTTGAGCATTAGGTTAGTCTATAATCAATACTAATAATAAATCAACATAATCATGAGAAATATCCTAAATCATTAAGTGAGATACGAGATTCATCAAAAGTAACCTTGATAGAAGAATATATATCCATCAATTACATATCATATAACATCCTAATTGTATTCAAAAAAGTCTTGAAGGTCCTCAAAAACACATGGAGATAAACACATACACAAATGATACCTTTAGATATTATGTTTGATACTAGAACCCTCAGGTGCTAGCTCATGAAATCATTATAAACAAACTATAGGAATAGATCAAGCAAGTATCATGAACAAATTAATCTATAAGAAAATATCAAAAGATCTTACTTCATTTAAAAGCTCAAAACTTTTATTAGGGTTAGAGGGGTATTACACAGCAAATGGATCCGCAAGAAGGGAACTTTGTAGCCATGCCCATTGTTAACAACGCCACTGCTCCACATCCATTTGTAGAAAATAGTCAAACCCTGGTCACTCACATGCCATCAATGAATCCAATTTTGCCACAACCATTTGCAGCCCTACCACCATCCATCACTTACCTGGGCTACGAATCCCATAAGGAAACATTTTTAGAGAAAAGAGTTGTTCCCCAAACTGAACCTGACACTCTTATAACGTTCGAGCTAGATTTCGTGAAGAAAACCTTGTCACAACTCACAAGTGAGCTGACCAGGATGAAATTAAATCCATCCCAAAACTAAGGAGGATACTAGCAGACATCTGCTGGTCTGAATGCCTATCCTCAAACTCTGAATCAGAGTTTCAACACCTACAACAACAACAATACACAATAGAAACCATTTGGGCAGAAGAGGCCCACTAGGCCATGGAACACCCAACCAAACAATGGAAGAATCCCCATGGATAATGAAAACACCTACAATGCTTCAAAAGCAAATTTTGTAAGGGCTCCAAACTCATACCAAGGCCATGAAGGATACAGAGGCAACTCCTACAACCCTCACACTCAGAATCCCGATGAGCCACCTGTTTAGTTCAACGCCATGATGTTTGATTCTACGAGTGTGGAAATGGAGAAGGTTCGGGTGCATACACAAAAGAAGAAGAGTTTGTGTTCCCATTTTAGAAAGAGGAGGAACTTGAATACTCTGAAGTGCATGCCTTCCAAAATGATCACCAGAATTTGTATAATCTACGAAGTAGGAAAGAACCCCTCATGGATGGTATACCTCCTAGAAAAAAACTGACTCCCCCAGATCCTCAGGCCAGCAAAAACACCATGCCTCCTAAAGGGCCAAATGCTCCTACCACTCCTCCCCCAGATGCATTTGCTGGTTACAGGAGCGCAGCATTTTCAAGTGATAAATATAGTGTGGTCGAAGAGTTGAAAAAGACCAAGGTGAATATATCTATGTTCAAATTACTTTAAGGTTTCCCATCTCAAATGGAAACCCTTTTAAAATCTCTGGACCATTCAAAACAAGGTCCATCAGCTAGAAGTACAAGAGCACCCACATCCAATATCAATACCTTTGAAGTGTTTCCCACAATGTTCAAAGATAAGATGGAGGTACCCCCTTTCCTACTCAGTTTGCAGATGTTTGGGAAGAATTTGCATAATTGCTTGATTGATTCTAGGGCATCGTGCAACGTCATGCCCTTGTCAATTTGTCAAAAAATGGGAATGGTAGCCCAAGTAACCAACTAGGTAGTGATTAAACTAGATAAAATTGTAGTCAAAGTAATCAATGTGCTCAAAGACCTACATATTCAATTGGTTGCAGATCTAAGGATACAAGTGTAACCACCCTAATTTGGTATGCTTTGATCATAGACCCTATTTTCCCTAAATGTGATCATACCCCCAATTATGTCCAGACAACTCTTCAATCGACTGGCATAATTCATTCAAATCAGATTTAATCTCCTAAATGATTCAATCACTAAATTTTATTAATCATCTTAGCCAATCAAAACCAATCAATTTCAACACGAATCGATTCATATCAATACCTAGCTAAGGTAATTAATTTAAAGGGAATTAAATCCCTATTATATCTAATCACTTGCAAACCCTATCTTCTATCTCAAATTAATCTAATTAATTGGCTTTAGTCCTAATTAATTATCTAAAGCAATAAAAGGCTTAAATAATTAATTTTCTTATTTTTGAGTTAATATATTAAATATATTTCATTTCATTAATATTCCCCTAAACCCTAGCCTAACCTATCTCAACCACCTTAACCCTAGGTTCAAACCCATCACAACCTATTTCCCCCATGCTAAATCTAATCCTAATCTTAATCCTATTCTAACCCACTTCCTAATGTTGTCACATTCCTAATTTTGTGATTAGGAATCCCACCCACTTGAGAAAGTCAATTTTCTCAAGCTTGACTCCCTCTAAGTCCACCTTCTCAAGCTTGGACTTACACCCCTCACCATGTTTCTTAAATGCTCTTATTAATGCATTATTAATGGAGATTCCTCAAGCCCATGCCTCATCAATGCCTCTTACACCTCATTAATGATTTTTACACCTCCATTAATGAACCTTGTCCCCCTCTCTCTCCTCATTTTCTTCTATAAATAGAATGAGTTTTTGAGCTCAAATGGCCCTTAATTTTACAATTGAAAAGCATTGTTATGTTGTTAGGATTAACATAGATTCATATTGCATTTTAGCTTCCATGTTTATGCATTGTTATAATTTTGATTTTTAGAGCTAGAATGCATGTTTAGTGGATATCGTTCTTAGTTTTAATTGAATCTTTCATGCTAGGTTGTATATGTCACTAAAAAAGGCATAATCTGAGGGCTATTATGTTATCTTTCACACTCCTAGTTAGAAATAAATAGATCGATTTTAGTGGATTTATATGCTTTAATAACCATATTTTCACTAATGCAATGATCTATTGAAGTGTTGTGTCATAGGTAACAGGTACACAATTTAACACACACAACAAGAGCGCATTGATATACATATAGTGGAAATCCTTGAGACCTATATAATTTTGTTGAGATGAGAATGGACTAGATGTCTGAGGGGTTGGTTGTCTACAGATTTCACTCAACTTTGGTTTCCCTGGAGAGGATTAAACAATCAGATCAAGATAGACGTAGAACCCAAACTGAAAAGGATGATCATGGAATACAATGATCCTAATGAAGTTATGTTCACACAAACTAACTTGGTCACTTATTGGATGGAAAATGTCCTCATGTTTCAAATCCTAGAAGGGGAAGATTCAGACCATAGTCCCATCCAGGGCCTACTAGAGTTACACATCAGTGACGACATCTTTAGAAGTTTTGTTGACAACACTACAACAAGCCTGAGGCATTTGGGATGGGACGCCGATCTCAACATCTTGTTACTACTAGGATATTGATGACTACATCAAACAAGACATTCAGAGTTCACATGCCCTAGATCCCAAGAGGCATTGTCATGAATATTAGGCCAAATCACCCTACCAAAGGAGGTACAGGAAGTACATGTGATAGAAGAAGGCTTTAAGGTGGAAGATGAGAGTAACCCCATGCCAAAGTAAGAAATCCCAACCAATCTAAGCTAAGACAGTGAGTTAGAATAAGATGACAGAAGCCCAGCCCTAAACATGCTTAGTGACTAGAGCACTTTGGATGATGGAGCCTGTCCGTCCTACAAGGGGTTCCTAGAGGATGAAAATATTAAGGGTGCAAAAATATCTGAACCCGAATGTATCCAAGGGACAGTGGAAGGAGATTAAATTTCCTTGGATAGTGATGGAGGGAAGGGTCAAAAGATGAAAACCACGAGTTTCACCAAAAAGTCCCCCACCAAGTCTAGCCTCGCTGGGAAACAAGAGATTTGGAAATTGCACTTCGATGGTTGTAAATGTAAACAAGGAGAAGGTACGAGAATTTAAATTGTTAACCTGAGAGGTAAGTCTTCTTATGCTACATACAGATTACAATTTCAATGCACTAACAATGTTGTAGAGTATGAAGCATTGATCTGGGGACTCCTGCTAGCCCACGAGAAAGGAATAAAATCTCTAACATTGGAAGGAGATTCACAATTGGTTGTCAACTAAATCTGTAGTCAATATTATTGCAATGATAAGAGACTCTTAACTTACCATAACAAGGCATGGGATTTGATCAATGACTTCAAAGCCTTAAACATCCAATCTATCCCAGGGAGAAAGAATGTTATCGCTGACACCCTAGTCGTATCTGCCAATTCACTACATCCAATGGAGAAGTTCAAGTTAAAGAAGTTTTCAGTTGAACTCATCACAACGCCAGCCATCCTAGATAACATCACTAATTTCCAATTCTCCCAAGATGATCAACACATCCTTGAGTTCATCATGTGCATAGGTGTGTTCAAAAAATAGATTATAGACGAAAGGAAGGAAGAAGAAGAGCAAGAAGTACTTTATCCTGAGGATCTCGATGACCATGGTATCATAAACCTGAGGACCAACTATATACCAAAGGAGATGGTAGAGATGGAAAGGATTTTTATAGTGATGGGACAGCCATGAAGAAACACCCAGACATAACTCCCAGTGGAAAAGAGTGTGAGACATACAACCTTGCCATGGAAGACGAACCAAGAGAGGTACACATCGGCAAAGTGGGTACCAAAGAAGAAAAGGATAAAATGGTCCAACTCCTCACCAAATATCGAGATGTTATAGCCTAGGGTTATGAAGAATTAAAGACATATGATACCTCAGTCATAGTACACAACATACCCCTGAAACTAAACTCCAAACCCTTTAGACAATGTCAAAGCCTGTGAACCCTACTATGGAGTACTTGATTCAAAAGGAGGTCCAGAAGTTACTAGATACCAGAATCATTTTTCCAATTTGAGATTCCACATGGGTTGCAAACTTGGTGCCCATAAGAAAGAAGACCGGTGAGATCAGGTTATGTGTGGACTTTCAGAACCTGAAAAAATCCTCCCAAAAGGACAACTACCCACTCCCGTCTCTTGACGAAGTATTATAGATAGTCAACGCACTAATACATTTGGTACCAAATTGCAACGGTAGTGCCGTTGCAATTTTTCCGTCACAACCTTGCCGTTGTCGCAATTGCGACGGTCTATCGTCACAATTGCGACAACGGCAAGGTTGTGACAGAAAAACTGCAACGGCACTGCCGTTGCAATTTGGTACCAAATGTATTAGTGAAGGATCCAAAATGATGTCCTTCTTAGATGTTTACTCAGGATACAATCAATTAATGGTGCAAGAAGAAGAAAAGTTGAAGACATCATTTACAACAAAGTGGGGAACCTTCACCTACCGGCAGATGCCCTTCGGTCTGATAAATGTCGGGGCCACTTTCCAAAGGGCAATGGACATAGCCTTCAAAGGGTTAGCTGGGGAATTCATTATCATTTACATGGATGACCTCACAGTATTTTCAAAACAAAGAGATGATCACATAGACAACCTCATAAAATGTCTGCAAAGGTGCAGGAAATATGGGATCTCTCTTAACCCAAAGAAGTGCATGTTTGGGGTAACTGAAGGGAAGCTATTGGGACAAAATCATTTTAGAGGATGGGATAGTCATAGACCTTGAGAGGGTGGAAGCTCTCCTAAAATTTACACCAACCCATAGCCGCAAAGAGTTAGTCTTTCTTTGGGAAGATTAACTTCATAAGGAAGTTTATCAGCAGCTTCATGGAGATAGTAAAGCCATTAAATGACATGCTAAAAAAGGATGCCAAAATTGAATGGACAATCCAAGTAAAGAAATATTTTGAGGAAATAAAAATTACCATCTCCATGGCCCCCATCCTCGTCAATCCTAACTATGCCCTACCCTTCAAAGTCTATTCCTTTGCATTTGAACACTTATGCACAGGCATCCTAACATAGAAGAAGGACAGTGAAGATGAGAGACCTATAGCCTTTATGAGTTTCCCTTTTAAGGACGCTGAGACCAGGTACCCCAACTTGGATAAACAATCTTTTTCCTTCGTCAAATAAATTCAGACACTACATCTTGAGAAGAAAGGTCTTTGGAATAGTTCCTGACACGGCTGTCAAGTCTCTTTTGATGCAGAATGAGATGGGATAATGGAGAGGAAAATGGATGGAAATCCTCCAAGAGTTTGACCTAGAGATCCAACCGATGAAATTGGTGAGAGGTCAAGTATTGACCAAATTGATCTCTAAAGTTGAAGAAAGTTTAGTATGTCAGACCTACACTGATCAAGGTGTGATAACTGATATATGGTACGAAGACATAGTTTACTACCTGCTATAGAACCATTGCCTAGAGGGGATGAATGGATCATAGAGAAGAGCTCTTAAAATCAAAAGAAGCTCCTACATTCTCAAAAATTGTCAATTGTATAAACGCAATTATGAGGGTTTGTACCTTAGGTGTCTAGATAGGCTAGAATCAAAACACATCCTAGAAGATTTTCATGATAAATATGGGACACGACACGGTTCAGATGAAACAACTTCTCACCAAATTCTGAGAGAGATATTTCTGGCCAACAATATTCAAAGACACTGGAAAGCACATGAAATCATGCCACACTTTACAAACAAGTGCAACCCAAGAAAGAAATTTGGCAATGCCCCTACAACTGGTATATGAGGTACGTTCATTCACCCAATGGTGCTTAGATTTTGTTGGAGTGATTAACCCCCCTTCGTCTGTAGGACACAAGTTTATTCTAATAGCCACCGATTATTGCACACGCTGGACTGAGGCTCAAGCACTAAAAAATTGCACCACGGAGGTCGCAACCAAGTTTCTGGAGGAGCGCATCATCACTAGGTATGGAATGCCATTTTACTTGGTATGTGATAATACTCCCTCTTTCTCCTCTACCTCGCTCACACAATGGGCCTTCAAAAACTAGGTAATCCTCAAATTATTATCTACAAGGCAACAGAGTAGCAGATTCCACCAACAAGAATTTGACAACAGTGATCAAACACCTCCTAGACGATAACCCCCAGGATTGGCACACACAACTCAAATATGCCCTGTGGACCAACCGGGTGAGGATCAAGAATACTTTGGGGACATCACCATACCAACTATTCTATGGCTTGCAACTAGTCTTCCCTATGAATTTGAAAATCCTAATTTTGAGATTTATGGACCAATACATGGGAGGCAAAGATCGAGTGCAAGTTAGGCTCACGAATCTCCTCAACTTGGAGGATAAATGAACATTGGCCCTAGAGCATGTATCAAAGCACCAGGTTGTCATCAAGAGATGGTTTGAAAAGAGAGCCACCATTAAAGCCTTCAGAATCTCTGATCTTGTCCTCATGTGGGATAAGACAAAAGAAAATCCGGGAAGCCACACCAAATTCCAAAAATTGTGGACAAGCCCCTATTAGATATCAAAGATCTTGGGAGAAAACACCTTTAGGATCAGCACCCTACATGGAGAGTTGACCCCATTCCAGTCAATGGAAAATTCCTCAAACAGTATTTTGGATCCTAAACAGGATTGCCCTTTGTCCCTTGTATCATAAATCCTTTTGTTTTATTTGTTTTCTTTTGGTCGTCCCCGCCGTCAGTCCTTTCTTCTGATGTGGTCTTTCCCCCTTTTTGTCAAGGCTCATTTTTTATTTGGGTCAAGTGTGTCGAGGATTCATTCCAAGTGGTTCCTAAATAGGAGTAGAGGTATTTATTAGTCAAATTCTCCAAGGCAACATACATCCCAGAGAACACTCCAAAAAAACAAAGTAGTAGCATCTATCATTGGTAGACAAGAAGAGAATGAAAACTCAATCATCCTAATCACCAAAACACAATAAGAAATGGCACCTAAGAATAGTGGTATCTTGAGTGCTTGTCAATTGTGACCATCATTAGTGTGTGGATTCGGGCACCCACCAATCCCAGAACCCAAGTTTGAGTAAATGCGGAGGTAGTAGAAAAAGGAAAGAAGAAAAGGTTGAAGAAAGAGAATAAGAACACACAAAATGAAAAGTGGCCTGAAGAGGTCACGAGTGTGGAATGCGGGTAGCACAACCTAATCTCTACTTGGATCAATTAGAAAATAAAATATGGACCTGAACACATGGAATAAATATACATCTAAGAAGGAGACATTTCATGTGTCCAGAAAGGATTATAACCATTATCCAAAGAACAAGAACCCTCAAAGCAAAATGCCACAGCCTAACAGACCGAATGGACTAGGGTGACTATGAAAATCTCTACCATGGCTAGGAATGCCCGGATGGCAGTAGAGCAAGGTTATACTTGGGATTTGGGGAAAAATTTGTCAGGGCTATAGATGCTTGACTGGCAGCAAAGATCTTTTTGGGAAGCCCTGGTCTACATGGTGAAGGTTGGGAACAACTAACGAACGTTTGGGTTATCGCAATCGAAGGTCAAAGAATAGACACACATGAACACACAAAAGGGAGATAAGAAGAAACTTCAGAATTGGAAGTCATTGAAAGATTGTTAGCTCATACGTTTCTTGGTTTTCGTTCTAATGTAAAAAATTATGACCCGAAAGATTCTTGATGATGAAGAAATGCCTTGGTCATTCCTCCTTTTGTCGGGGCTATTTGTTGTGGGTCTATAACACACACCCCATGTTGGTCCTCTGACCATGGGGACCCCCTTCTTTTTTGTGTCTTGTTAGTATTTTTGAGTCTGCCCCCTTTTCCAATCCCTCGCAAATCAGCCTCATTATCAGCCTATTGAATAAAGCAGACACCTTATTTTCCCTTTTCACCCTTTTGGCCTTTCGGAGGACCACATCCTCCAAAAGACTGAAATAGCCAAAAGGCTGAAGACCAACCCTTTCGGTGTTTTGGCCTCTGAAAACACCGAAAGGGTGAAAGGTATCCACCTTCAGACTTTTGGCATTTTGGATGCCAAAACACCGAAAAGGATGACCCCCTGTGGGTTATCAAAGGGCGAGAGACCCTATTTTGACTCACTTTGTTTTTTTCATCTGTGGCATCTTTTGAGCAGCAATTCTTGAAGCTTTGCCCTTGGTCCTTGTGGTTGACCTCTCCACTTTTTTTCCTTCTTGTGTCTCCATCCTTTGGTCCTAGATATCGCGAGGTAGGTTTCTTCCTCACCACTCAGTGATTTTTTTTTATCTTCATTGTTGTCGAGATTTAAGGTTTTGCACTTGGTCCTTGTCCATCCCAAGGTATGCTGACTCCCCCCAAGTATTTTAGGTCTTTTTATGCCCTTAGCTTTGTGGGGGAATCCCCTCCTTTTTGGGTTGATCCTAGTCCTTTCAGGCCCATAGGAACCCAACAACACATAAACACAATAAAAACTCATTTCTGAGAGCACACAAAAATTTGAGCAGCATAACAGTAAAATAACCAATAATGAAAACCTCAGTTACTCATGGTGAGTCAATCAAGCATCTGAAAGGTATAAGAAAGGGTGGAATAATAAATATCATCCCACAAAGAAAAATCAAACAATAAATAGATCAAACGATGGATAAACAAATAAAATATTGAAGGCCCTACCTCACAGCCGGAGGAGAAACCTAAAAGAATGAGGAATAAATAAATTTCCTCATTGAATCCAAAAGTCGCTCCACACACATGGAGGTATTCACAACATGATTCCAATGAGCCACTACCCACCAAGATCTGACCACCCAGTCAGGCACAATGAACACAAGAGAGAATTCTCCAATCAAGTTTGGAGCAAAATCCAAATTTTAATAAAAACCCACAAAAGAGAAGTGTTTTCCAAGAACTCTCTTCCAACATATATTGCACTTTTTAAAAAGTGACTTAAAAATAGGTCACTTTATTATTTTAAGAGAACTATATACTAAACCCAAATCCAGATAATTCAATTCCAAATAATTGGAATCAGCTTATGGAAAATTAGACAGTAAGAGAAATAGATATTAAAATTCCCCAAAGCATTAAAAGTAAATATTTAATTAAATCATCCGCGATAACTATGAGAACTTATAAATGCACAGAAAATCACTGGTTTATCATGAATGCATAAAGAGTCTAGATTTACCAACATGTATTGGAGGCAATAATATACTACTCATGGATAAATTGTCCATATAGGGATGAAATTGGGTCAAGATGAAAGGTCGGTAATATTATCTCATGTGCCACTACCAAGGATATAGACACACTCAGAATATGTAATCAGGCAAAATGTGTTTGGTGCCTTTTCACTAAAACACACAAACATCAAGTGTACCTGCTTACAATAAAATAGCCAAAGCACAACGTATAATAATCAAGAAGTGAAGGAGAAAGACATGATCGTGTGGACCTCACAAAGGGGGTAACTACAATTTCATCTCACTTCGTACAAACACACGAAGCAGAATACATATCAATTGCATGAGGGAATAATGAATTTTAATTCATTTAAATAATCATTACATTAACATTAAACATTTATTTTAAATATAAAACATCAAATAATCATTTCTAGCAATATAGACATATATCAGTGCAAATCCCCATAAAATACCCAACAACATATAAGGCACAATAATACTGAGAATTCAAACATAACCATCAATATAATAATGCACTGTTTCTTGAAGAAAAATACACCAGATATCATCATCAAGCATCATAATGTAGATAAGATCCAAATATTACTAACAATATAATATAACATTTAAATTAGCAATGATACATGTAACTAAAATAAGGTATAGTAATCAGCTACATCACATAGTGCAACCACCAGATTAAATCAATGGACAATCATGGATTAACAAAGTCATGGTACAATCTAATAATTCCCAATCTAGATAATATCTCAACAAGATACATGATCATAATTTGGTAACCACTGGTACATACCTCAGTGAAACCATCAAATCACATCATAAGCCAAATATGTCAGATGCCAATCATAACCACGATAGTAATCTCAGATTAAGCACAAGAATAAATGAAATTGGGTGCATCTCTCAATGCCAACATAATAACATCACAAAGGGATAATCAATGAAACATAATGAATCCTCAAAAATTAGAATAAAAGTCTCAGAAGGTCTATCCTTACAAATCAGTTATACAACTAGCATAAGGGCATAAACAAGTTGTCGATGAAATAGCCTAGATAAGATCACCTTAAAGGTACAACCTCTCAAAGGTCCAATATGTTCATGAAACACAAACATATAAAACCATCAAGTCCACATACACCAGGACATCATGAAAAATGAAAATGGGAGAGGAAGTACACATATACATATACATATGATGATACCCCTCCTGAATATATATTATTTTCATTATCTTCTAGAGGCAGACATACATGGAGCTTGGTGAGAACTTTTGTTAGTTCATTAGAGAAGAAAGTGGGAAAGAAATTGTATACACCTAAACCAAATACACTAAAGGAAACACCATATAAAATTATTAATATAGAACAAACCACAAGCAAGAGAGTCAAGGAAAAAGGAAAAATAACAAATAACAGATATAAAAGTGATGATAAAGAGGAGGCAACTAGCTCACATGATGCAGTGAAGAAGTTGAGAGAAGGAGCTAAGCCAGCTACAGTTGTGAGTGGTTCTACATCTTATGTGACACGTCATGGCATACTGGTTCAACTAAATAAATATTATATCTTGTATGATGATGATGAGAAAAGAAAACTAGACGGAAGGATTGAGTATCTGAATAATTTAAAAGAGCTTTGGTTGAGATCAAATAGGACGTCCCTGATGAACTATTTGACTTACATGAGGTGAGGAGATTCACAAAAAAAAATAAAGATAAAGAGATCATAGAACTCATATTTATCAATTTATGTCTTGTTATTGCCAAGGAGGAAGTAAATTCTCTTTGAGGAAGAAATGAAAGATTTAAATTGGAAGTCAAGAATAAGAAAGCTTATGCTTGGAAACATTGATGGGGTGACTAAATAAACAAAGAAGGTAACGACATAAATTCCAATGAGAAGATAGTATGAAGTTAATCAGAAGAATTATGAGAAGATTAATAAACCATTGGATACATCATTTCATCTGATTTTTGATGAACCAAATATTTTTATCCCTAGAGTTATAAAATACAGTCTCATTTGGTGATGAATAAGGAGATATCCCTGGAGTTCTAAACTACAAAGCCACAATAAAAGAGGGAGAATATGATTTAGATATCAAGAACAAGGAAGATGAAGCAAAAGACAAATCTAATGATTAGAATGTAGAGGTTAGAGAAGCATAAGAGATAATGACAGATTAGACTCATGCAAGAGTTGAACACTTAGGTTCGGTTGTGAAGAATGAGATTGAGAAAGACATTACTAATTCAGAGGTTGCACAAATGATTCAAGGTCCAATTCAATTGGATGATCTTAGTCCTTAACAATTATTGAACATTTCTATTGTTGTACATACTAGAGCTAGGAATTAGATCTTGAGAACCCATAGAAAAGATAGTGAGTTTCTTACTTTGGCATCTCAAAATTTGAGCAAGATATTACCTACATATGCAATGAATCATAATGAATCAACTTCAGGTCAATTGGAAAATATGTTGAAGGCTATAGATAATCATTTTGAATCTTTAGAACAGTCAGCAATGGTTAAAGTACAAGGTGAGTATGAATTTAAGAGAGTCAATGAGTTGAAGGCCATGATTAATAATGATAAAAACTCCTTAGCCCTAGGAATTCAAGGAATAAACAATACTTTTTCTAAGGGAAGTAAGATTTACAAAGGATGTATTGATTATTCTGGATGTGTGTCAGATGTGGAAAAATTCATTAAGCAGACTGAGGAGAAGTTGTCTGAATTGTCAAATTATTTTGATCCTTTAAAGAATTTAGCCTTGGTACATGCAGTACAAGTGACCACACTAAATGATAAAATCAAAACACTTTTTACTGAGAAGCAAAGAGTTAAGGGAAGAGTTAGTCAACTTTTGAACCTAAGTGTTCCTAAGCTTGATCTTTTGCTTAAAATTTTGAAGGAAGCATAGATTACTTTTAACATGCCTGAAACTTTTGATCTTCTTAATATAGAGAAAGAATCTTATGAAATCTTTGGGAAGATTGTGGTGATGGAGAGTATGAAGAAGAGTTGGGATACAGACTTTGCAGCTCTAAGGAGCAATTTTTTATATGTATTCAAGCTCTTGTAAGTACACTTTGAACACTCTTTTATATAGCGGATGATATAGGATTTTGTTAGTTGAATTTTTGAGGACCCTGACCTTTTCCATTCATGTCAAAAGGGGAGATATACGAAGAGAAAATGATAGATTCAGCTCAGGGGAGTACAAATTGTTTATAAGGAGTGGAACTTTTTGGAAGTTTGGTATTTTTGGATACTTAGTCATTTTTTGCTAAGTGTTGCCATCAATGCCAAAGGGGGATATTAATGGCTTGAGATTGAAGATATGGAGGATTTGTATGTTGTCATTGATGGAAACCATACACTATTCTAGTGTTGACTGATTATGATATGGTGATACCAAAGGACATACTACCAGATTTGGCTAAGTATGGAATAGCAGACACAGTCTATAGGTTTCGGTATATGGTTTGGTGAAGACTTATATGATCAAGTTTTGAAGTGAAAAATATGAGGAGATTCAGAGAGTTTCTACATACTTTGGTCTATGATTGCAGAAGTTTATATTATCACTTGATAGAGTTATATCTTTCTGAGTATCATTTTGCAGGGTACAGAGAAGAACATAGATTCTTGGTCAATGGATCGATCATCGATCATGTCGGATCGATGATCCAATCGAGTTGATAGTTGGTATTGATAGATCCAACATTTGTGATGAAACTTATGTGTGTATTCAAGGTTAGGAACACATTTTGATGACATATTTGGCTGACCTTCATACATTATCTTTTTTGTCTTGAGGTCGACAAAGTGAGTAAATATCTTTGATTATAGATATATAAGATCAAGTTTTTGAGATGTTTAGAAGGAGCGATGATTGGATATGATTGATATATATTTTATGTGATAGATGGATCTATGAGAAGATATTCGGCTATTAGTTGAGAAGATTTATTTGGCACTTGTACATGGAACTATTCAAGAATTGTTGATGTTATTTCTTAGTTCACTTTTGATTGGATTGTTATCCACTGATTTTGTATGGAAATGAGACTTTGAAGGTTGTATACTTGTTTTGTAATCTGAGCAGTGAGCTCTAGGTTGTAAGCTTGAATGCATGTGCATTCTCATTTTGTACTAAACTCCTAACAGGGTAACTTATTTTTGTAGAAGAAATACTTGTGGGTTCCATCCCCACCGTGGTTTTTCCCTTAACCGGGGTTTCCATGCAAAAATCATGGTGTTATGATGTTTTGGATGCTTTGCTTTTTATTTTATTTGTTTATTATTCATTGCTTTTAGTTTATGGTTATGCAATAAAGTTAAAAAGGTTATTAAAGCTAGAACATTGATTCACGCCCCCCTCTCAGTGTTCCTCAATCCTAGAAGATGCACCTCCACCTTATATAACCTTCAAAAGATCAACTAGGAGTTTAGTGAAGGCATCAGTCAGTCAATCAGAGAAGGTGATAACAGTTAAATCAGAGGGTAGGACACCTAAAACAAAGGCTACTAAGCCTAAATCTGTCAAACCAAAGGTGGTTCCTAAATCAACAAGAAAAAGGGTAAAGACAAAGAGAAAGGGGCCACATAAGAGAATAAAAGATGATGACACAGATGATTCCACTGATTCAGATGATTTGAAGAAGAATTTAAGGACTGAAGGAGCTAAGAAAGCAAAAGCGGTGATCGGTAAGAACCCTAAACAAATTTTTACTTGTAAGCCACCATTTACTGTGGATGATTTGTTGAAGAAATTGATTGTGTATGAAATTTTAGTTTAGTTGAATAAATATTATCATATATATGATAAATAAGAGAAGAATAAATTAGAGGAAGGAACAATAACATATATGAATAAGTTCAAAAGAGCACTTGTTGAGATAAAAGGGGAAATCATGATGATCTGTTTGCGAAACATGAGGAAAGAAGACTAACTACATTGGAAGAATAAAAAATAATTAGAGAGGAAGTCATAAAAAGACTATGTCTGTTTCTAGCATTAGATGAGTTGAAAATACTTCTTGAAGAATCTAAGAGGGAATTGTTTACCAAAAATAGGATAAATTTGATTATGAGTGGTAAGATTGATGAAGTTGTAGAAGAGACTGAAGAAGTGATAAGTAAAATATTGTTGAGGAATCAATATGAAGAACCATCACAAAAGAATAAGGAAAATATGCTACAAGTTTTCAAACTTTAGATGTGGAACCATATGTTTTTATCTCTTGTGTACCTATTTCACTTTCTACAGCTAATGATGATGAGGAAGATATACTTGGAGTATAAAACTATAAGGCATTGTAAAAGAAGATGAATATGAGGCTATGAAGGATGAAGCAGGAAAAGATAGTGAAAATAACATGTCCAAAGTAACACATAATGAATCAGACATAGGAAAGGTAGAGGAAGAAATTATTCATGATGAAAATATGAAGGAAGAGGAAGTGAGAGCATAACATGATTCTATGAATGAGAAGACAAAGGAATTGAAACATGAGAAAGTTGAGGAGGCAAGAGACCATACTGAGGTAGTGGCTAAAATATTTTGAAAGGAGATCACTCAAATGAAGACTATACAAGGTCCAATTGAATTGGACACTCTCAGTGAAGATCAGTTGATGGGACTTGCTACCATAGCTCATGCCAAAGAAAGAGAGATAATTTTGAAGACCAATGAGAAGGGAAACAAACTTATATCTAGGGAAACTGATGTTTTAGGTAAGATCATTCTAGCATATAAATATGATCCAAATGACTCTAAATATAATCAAATTTAAGGATTATTGGATGTGGTTGACAATCACTTTGATACTTTAGATAAATCTACAATGATCAAAGTTCAAAATGAATTCATTACCAGTAGATTCAATCATTTGAATGCTATAATTACAAATGATAAGATATCTTTAGGAGTTTTTATTCAAAAACTAAAGGATGCATTATCAAAAGGAGGAAAAGTTTATAAATCTTATGTTGATTATCCTAAGCATGTAGCAGATATTGACAAAACCCTTAAGGACAATAAGGCTGAACTATCTCAAATATCACAAGGATTTGATCCCTTGAAGGAGTTAGCATTGATTCATTTGGCAGAAGTGAAAACAATTAATTATAAAATTTGAACTCTTGTCATGGAGAGGAACAGAGTAAAGGGAAGATCAGAGAATGAACTTGATATTTCTAAAACTTGATATTTTGTTGAGAGGTTTAAGGGAAGTAGTTGAAACCTATGAATATCCTGGTGAACATGATTTGGTTGAAGCAGAAATGTTGGCATATGTAGTTTGCGGACATATTCATATCGTAGAAAGCATTTAGAAGAGTTGGGACATAGATTTTGCAGCTTTGAGGAGCAATTTCTCAGACATATTTAAACTATTGTAAGTCTACTTTGCACACTTATGTATATAAGAGGATGATATAGGATTTTGGTAGTTGAATTTTGAGGATGATCCCAGCCTTTTCCATTGATGTAAAAGGGGGTGTATCAGGTTAAAAATGATTTATTTAGCTCACGGGGAGCACAATTGTTTTTTTGTGAGGAGAGACCTCTTGATGATTGGCATTTTCCTCGGACACTTAGTCATTTTTCGCAAAGTGTTGTCATCAAAGCCAAAGGGGAGATTTTTGGCAAGAGACACTATGTTGGATAATTTATATGTTGTCATTGATGAAAACTACATACGTCTCTTATGGTTACCTAATAGTTTTAAGTGTTACCGAAGGTCAGAATGCAAAATTAGCTAAGAATGGAAAAAGAGTAGTATACAGGGTTCAATAAAAGGATCAGTATGGATAGATGCAAACAATTTATGAAGTGTGAAGCTAGGAGGAGCTTCTACAGGTCATATCCTATCTATATCTATGACCACATTAGTTTTTTATGACATTTGTTGAATATATAAATATTTGTGTATCGGGTATACATAGAAGTGTGAAGAACAATGACAGTTACTTGTTGGATCGATCAACGGTCTTATATGATCGATGATCTGATCAGTTTGAACATAATTATTAGTGGATCCAACATAGTAGATGATATCTATGCTTTGGTTGAGGTTAGCATGAAGATTTGATTATTGATTTGATCAAGGTTCTACATGTTACATGTTTCATTCTTGGAGCCGACAAGTTAACTTATTATACTTTTCTATTGAGTATACAAGCTCAAATTTTTATGGAGATTTTGTGACGCAATTGGAAAGAGGATATTGTCTAAATATCAGAGATGATATACTAATATTTTGTGTATGGGAAGAACCCAATTTATGTGGTTAGGTCGACGATTATATATTGTACTTGAATGGAACTATATGGGCATAGGTGATGTTATTTCTCAGTTCACTTTTGTAGATGGAATTATTTTGTATGGCAGTGTGCCTATGAGGGTTGTATCCCTATTTTCTATTTGAGCAGTGAGCTCTAGGTTGTAATCCTGAATGCATGTGCATTCCCCTTATGTACTCAAACCTTTAATATGATTACATATTTTTGTAGAAGTAATTACTTGTGGGTTCCATCCCCACCATGGTTTTTCCCTTAACCGGGTTTCCATGATAAAAATCAAGGTGTCATAATGTTGTGGATGCATTTTTTATGTTTTTGTTGTTTACTTTCAATTGCATTTGGTTTATGGATAAGCAATCAGTTTAATAAGGGTTAAAAGTGCTAGAACACTGATTCGCCCCCGCCCCCCTCTCAGTGTTCCTCAATCCTAACACTTTCCCTCAACATCTCATAAAGAATATCTAAAATTAGTTAAGCCTAGATTGACTTTGTATGCACCATCAAAATTTTGGCTGGCCCTCTTATCAAGAGCTTCAATTCTCATTTTTATTAACACTCTTATGGAAGCTCATATACATGTTTAAATTTTAATTTATACTCCATTTCAAATGGTATACAATAAGAAGAAGACTCACTAAGTGAGTTAAAATTAGGAAAATCCATAGTTGGTGATCGCATGAGGTATAGCCTTTGTGTTTTATAGATCAATGTGTATCATAAAGATCAAAGTGCACAAGTTACAAACCTAAATTTTAGTATAGTTTTAAAAATCTACTAACATGTAAACAATTATACAGATACATAGAGTGATTCTACACTTGTCAAAGTAAATAAAACAATCAAATAGAAAAATTACCACTTCATATCTAGTTGTTTGGCATGTCGTGATTTTTTGGTACAAGAACAAATCAATTGGAAACATTTATCAAAGTAGAATCAACAATGAACAAAGCATTAAGTGCATTCTTTATTATTTAAATTAGACACATTTATTTCAATGTCATAATCAATCTTAGCTCTTATCCTTAAAGTTATCTATTTAATAATCCTAATTAATTGACTTCCCCTTAGACATTTATACATAAGTTAGCATTTTATTTATAGATTTCCCAACAACCTACAAATATAGCTTAAACTATCAATACAACCGATAAGTATAAATACTTAGCTCCTTACTCGCAATACAATACTTAGTTCTTTAAAATTATTGGGTGTTGAGCACTGGTAGTCATTATAGCTAACTTCACATGCCCTAAGATCCTAAATAGTACATCAAATTTTGACATTTTTTAATTGTCTTGTTATGTGGCTTAACTACTTATAGCTATTGTTTTGGCTTCTGGGTAGTAAAAATGAATGTTGTGGGATCTATTATGCACGCAAGGGTCAAAAAGTGGTTTATTAAAAGTGTCATTTGAAACATATTCCCTATTGCCCTATTACCTATTCGCTTTCTCAACCAAAAAAATTGCACAATTGCTGCAATACTTATGTACAAGTGCCTCGGTATTCGTATGCGATTGGTACCAATAAAGTTGCACAGTTGATCTAATTACTACTTTTTCCCTTAAAATTTGAATACTATTAGCCCACTAACCGATTTTTAAAAAGTTTTTAATTAACAAAATCCATGAATGATAATTTAAAAATAGACGATAATTGATTTTCTTCCCCTACTATGGTCTAAACAATAGAAAACAAAAATTAAGAGATCTTTCATGTGTAGATCTGTGCAATAAAAACCCTACTTTAACCTCCTAATATCAAACAAACTATACTTTCTTACAATAGGAAAGTCCCATATAAGATAATAATAAAGTAAAATGTAAACATTAATAATTAAAGGTTTGCTTTCCTAACACTCTTAAAGTTTTGAAAATGGCACAAGTTTGACATTCGAGTCTCTAACCTCCTTACCAACTCCACTATATATACAAATATAATATGACCCTTTCATAGGACCTCATTGATGAAAGACACCCTTTTGGAAACACAAATGTCCCACCACTAAAATGGGAAGGGAATAGCTAGGGTCCCCTTCAAACACCTTTGGTCACTACATTAGTTGTACGCTTATAGGTAGTAGTTGAGTAAAGTAAAGGATTAAATAGTCGCCAGCTCATATTTGTGGGGGCATCAGACACGTGTCACTCTCATAATGGATTTGATGTCCTAAGTATATCTACCTTAGACAAATTCGTAATATTAAAAAATCCCATGGCTTTAAAACGACCACATTACCAATATTAACTAAAAATCTATATTAAACAAAAGGGCATGATGGGGACGAGGAGGCTAAAGTACGGACACATCGTTAGAAGGAAAGGGACTGAAAATATTTTTGCTTTGGAACCAAATCATTGGATAACATCAACTTGTGTGGAAGATAATGTGATTTTTCATTTGTTTTTCTTTTCTTTATGGTGATAAGAATTATTGGATTCCTTGATTATAATGATGTGGGTTTGGTATGACGAGGCTTGGTGTGATCTGATTTGATGTAATCACTAACAAAAAGACTACAAGTGTTTAGAATTTCAATAGAATTGAAGGAATCCACCATGGATTCTTGGTCTACTTGAATTGGTTGGATCCTTTCAAAACACTTTGCTTGGATCCTTTCCCAATGACTTTCTAGATTATAGCATCCAAGTATACAATGTGTAGTAAAGATAAAAGCTATGTAGATAAGGAAGTGGGTTAATATGCTTAATATATGTTTCTTAAAAATTCTTTAAAAAAAATCAAGGTCTTCTAGAATGGACCCTAGAAATAGAAAGAGGATAAGCAATGGGTTTTTAGGTTTTTATTTATTATTTTTTTTTTTGTTTTTTAGGTTTTTAATAGGTATTGTTGTATAGATAAAGTTGAAAAAAATAAAAAAGAGATTAAAATGTGAAAGATTTATCGTTTTTGTGTGTTTGATAGTGATGTCAAAAATTAGTAGGCGGGTATTTGCATTGGTTTATTTTGGTTAATGGAATTCAAATAGATGTTATTTTGGTGTGGTGGCCATGTTTGGTCTTTCCAATATAAAATCTTATGTAAATCTTATTAATAGAATTTCTTTTCAACCTAAGTTATGTTTTGTGGACTAAAAAATATGTTAGAGATATATAAGAATAAGTTAACCAGCTTGAATCACAAAGAATAAACATAAGAATTAAAATAAATGTACAACAAATTAAATAAAATCTACATTTAGGTTAATTTAATAAGAGGTGGTGGGAAAATTTTTGTATGGATGATCTTTGAACACTTAACTTCATGGAATATGTACATTGAAAATGAGAAGGATAGTGACATCATATGTAATACCTCTGTAACACTAACTCAACCAAGCACATAATGCGACTTCGAGTTTACACTTAGATACTAACAGGTTAAGTCTTGTGAATGTCATAAGATCTTTTTTATGATTTCCTTTTGCATATTTGAGGATGATATTGCTTTAGGTGTGTACATAGAGGATTTCTCTAATTTATTTCAGTAACTCATTCACAATGACTTCCTATTCTAATACTCGGTGATGCTACTAATGCCTCATATTTGATAGGCATGTTGAGGTTGTTAGATATATTTCTTATGGTATATAGTGTCTTTTGTGTGTTCCTATCTCTACTAATGCATTGAGAATCTTTCAGGAACTTGGTGTGTGTGCGTGTTTAGGACTTCTCAGGACATTGCTTACTGTGATGGACTATTTATCTTGTGTTGATAGCATAGAATTTGATTATGTTTTAGATGGATACATGGGCATTAATGTGATTATTATTTATGATTCTCTCCATGCTTTTAATTTTACAATGATTATATGATGATTGTTGTTTATACCTTATTTTAATGTTTTCAGATGTATACATATATGATTGTGCTCTAACCCTTGATTATGTTAACATTATTTATGATGATTTTGATATGATATTTTTGATGTATTTTTCATATTGATCTTCTCCATGATGTGTTTTTATGATAAGGGATGAATTCATATTCCTCACTTGTGAGGCCCACACGATGTCTCAATCCCCTTTATTTGTTTGTACTTTCTACCATGAGATATGTATATGTATATCCTTCATCTTTGTGATACAGGTTTCCAGGTACTAGACATCAACTTCACCCGGCTTTACAAATCTAATTGTTCCTTTAAAATCTTCATTGGTGAATGAGGGGAGATAGCACCAAGGCCCACTTGAACCTAGCCATTGCCATCATTCTAATTGAAGAACGATCATGATTCTGAGATAGCGATCAAACTATCAGGCTGACAAATCCTGACCCACTTGTTACTTGCCTGAGGACGGTTTGAGTTTAGCATGTGATTGATATGATTTCATGGCTTTTGATGATGCTTTGTAGTATGGAGTATTTCTGATTGTGTTGATCTCATGTTTCAGGATGTGTGCAAATTATTTACCTTATTGATCATTTGGGGATCCTTAATGTTTTATTTATGATTGATCTTTATGACGAGGTCTTGTTGGGTATATTTACATTGATTATTTATATTTTTTCTTATGAAATCATGAATGAATATTTGTTTATTAAAGATTAATTTGTGTATGTATATGTGTGTGTGTGTGTGTATTTTAAAGTATTATTATTTATGACTATGTTGTGAGAGTATCAAATATCTCCTATTTAATTATGGCTATATATAATAATGTGAATATTTGTTATATATTTAAATATTTTTTATTTTAGGGGGATATATTATGTAGTTTAATTATAAAAGGTGTGTGTGTGTGTGGGCACTTTATGATTAATTATTATAAACATGCTTTATATTATTTTGGAGTAGGAATTGGTTGCATTCCCATAAAACTCCTTGAGAAGCATTTTTATGCTTTGATTTTCATTAATTTTAAAATTTGTTGGAGAACTTTGATGGTTGGTTGGGGGAATTCTTTGATCTTGAGTGGAGATTTTTGGAAAATTTACTTTGATGATTAGAGTATATTATTCCTTTGGTTTTGGATTGATTTTTTTTTATATTTTTGAAAGTGGAGAGGGTTTTGGTTGTCACATTTCAAGTTTTGAATTGATTCTTCTTCTTCTTCTTCTTCTCATTTGATTAATCTTCGTAGTACCCGGGGTAGGGATTGAATCCCTTATTCTCTTTGATTATCTACAATGTTTGAAATTATTTTTGGTGTTGTAATGATTTTTTAAATTGATTCTTTTCATTTTAAAGAAATCTGAAAGTGATTGTGCAATTTGAAGCAAAATGTATATTGTATTCCCTGGGTTTTAAATTGCCTATTTTTGAAAATCTATTATTTTCACATTTTAATTTGTGTCTAGGGTTTCAATTGGTTGATGTTCAAGAAAGAAAAATCAGAGATCTCAAATGGGTATCTCTCAAATTGTTTCCTAGGATTTAATTAGTGCTTGATTAATGTCATTTTGGGACCATGTCTAACCACACAGTTTTTGGGCTAAATACGATGTTACAAAGCCTAAGTGATTTAAATTAATTTTTATTCCACTATATTGATATCATATAGTTTTAATTCCTAAATAGGGTTTAGGGATTGTCCTTGAGAGAAGGGAAATGTATGCCTCTAAACTAGTTTAAGTTAATTCTAAATATTATATAGAATTAAATATGATGTATTTCATGTGTATATGTTTCATTTATATTATTTTTATATGGTTTTGAACTTAAGGGTTAGAGAACCTAGCTACAATGTAATTGAGTGGCTCTCAATGGGGATTGCGGCCCTAAGTAGCTACCAAGGTAACCCATTGGTGTATCTATTAATCAAGTGAAACCTAATAAATGAACCGAGAGGGGGGATACACATTAATAAGATAATTTTTATGTCTCACCCATGCCTTGAGAAGTGGTATATTCTAAGGATGAGAGTGGGAGAAGATGTTAGTGGAGACAGACATAATCAAACTTCCATGTCCTCACAAAAGGTTGTTCATTTCCACCTCAGTCTTCACTTCAGGATCAGGGTCTAGAGAGGCTACCTATGTAACCCAAGGAGGAATTATATATGATTAAACTCACCCTAAATATAATCTAGAACCTCTTTCCATCTGGTTTTATGCTTTACCTCTAGTATTCCTTTCTTTGTTTATGTTTCCTTGCATTTCCTTGCCCTGTTTGGAGATCTGGTCACTTCCTTGATTTTCTAGTTTGGATTGTTTGTGTTGTATGGGGCCTTAGTGTCTATATCCTTAGCATGGTGGGAGTGGCTATTTTTGGTTCCACATGGTTAGGTGGTAGTGATATTTCTCTATCAAGGTATTGTTATTGATCATGATTGTGTGGATGGATCTTTGTACTAGTACCTCCATTTATGTTGCACTAGAGATCTTCATTTGTACACATTTATAGATCATGTGATATTATGCTTTTGTAAATGTTTATTTAATTTGTATACTCCATGGAGGGAATTGATATATTTGTAGACATATTGATATGTTTTCTCTAGTGAAAAATGGAGATTGTATATTAGGATGATTGTAATGTAAATATATTTGATAAAGAATCTAATTATGTAAAGTGAATATTTAAATGTTATGTTAGAGCTAGATAGATTGTTAACTAAAATTGATTACTTTATGTAATTGTGATGATGTATATACAATGATAACCAATGTCCTTGTAGGCTACAATAAATGATACCACTATTTATATTCAATGAATGATCATGTAATAAGGAATTCATTAGATGTTTCTTAGAGTTAGTTAACTATGTGGTTAATTAATTTTAATTCTTTGGTGTAAGAAGGAATCTAGGAATATTTGAGTTTGGTCCTTTAAAATGAACCTAGAAATAAATAAATTAATATTTATTATTCATATGATGTAGTTCATTAATTTTATGACATGGTATAAGAGAGCGATGATTCTATTTATTGTGACATGTTGGTATGCGAGTAATATACGAAGTGAATGTGAATCTAACAAGGGAAGATATATGTATTGATGTATATGTGAGTTGGTGCAATCGGTAGCTGATTGTTAGATCATTTTGTGTTGCTGATTATTAGTGACACTAACTTCAATGGTGGATTTATTTTCATTTCTTGTTTTCTAGTTGTGGGCCTATTTATTCTGGTAGGGAGCCTATTTACACTAGCAGTGAGCCTTTCTAATTTCTGGGTAGTTATCCCAATCGCCAGTGAGCCTTACATGCAGTGATAAAACTGATAGTTAACCCTTGTAAAAACTACCTTAACTAGTATTATTTTCATAATAATTAGATTCTTCTTTGTTTTTCCCATCTTGGCTCTCCACACAAATTCAGGTGTTCATGGTGTTGATGCTTTGTGCTTTGATGTTCATATATGTTTTAAGTTTCTGATTACTTTAAGTATTCACTAGATTAACAAAGGCTGAGGAAATTGTTTGAGAATAATTGATTCACCCCCTCTTATTTATTCATCCTATTCAAAAATTGGTATCAAATATTTGGTTCCTTTGAGAGAGTTTAACCACTTGAGGTAGATTCAATGGCACACACATTGTCTATCCCAATGTTTGATGGATTTAATTACAGTTTATTTAAAGTACAAATGAGAGGATACATGATTTCAATTGGCTACACTACTTGGAAACCTATGGAAATGAAGTATTTTTCACCTTAGAATGGACCTACTACTCAAGATGAAATTTCATCTTATGAGGAGAATGAGAAAGAAAGGTATGCAATTTTTAGTGCTTTATCAAAAATTGAGTAGACTAAGGTTATTTTATTGAATATTTCCTATGAATTTTGGGGAAAATATATAGAGATATATGAAGGTAATGATAGATTTAAGCTAGCTAAGAAGCTAACAACTAAGAATCAATATGAGAACCTGAGAATAGAAGGAGGTGAAGATACTGTAAGTTACTTTCAAAGGGTTAAAAATGTAGTGAATAAAGCCAAGAATCAAGGAGGTACTATTATTTATGAAGATGTGATGGAGAAGATCTTGATGACCTTATTGGAGAGCTATAGTGACAAGATCTTGGATATTGAGAAATTTTAGGATCCGAAGAAGTTTACCAGAGAATAGTTGTTTGGAACCCTGACCATATTTGAGTTGAGGAAATTTGTAAAAGATAAGAGAAGATCTGAGACAACCTTTAAAGCTAAAAATATAGTAGAAGACCCGGATGATGATGATTTAGATGAGATGGAAGCAAGATTTTCCAAAAAGATAAAGAAAGATAATGGAAAATATAAAGGTATGTTACCTCTTAAATGCTTTAGATGTGGACAAATTGGACGCTAAGAAACTAGGTGTCTGAAAAAGGATAACTGATAGAAGTTTAATAAGTTCAATAAGAAGGCCTAATGTGTTAATGAAGATGCTAGTATATCAAATAATGAATCAGGTCAAGAAGACTATTTTTTTTTTGTAGAACAATAAAAGCCTATATTTGTGTTGGGATTAATGGAAAGTATGTACTGAGAGGGCAGGGGTGAATCAATACCTCTAAAATTTTTGTATCCCTTTATCAATTAACCTTAGTAATCAATTGCATATCCCTTCAATCTGATTTATACTATCTTGATGTGAGTTATATCAATTCATAACATTAACATACATGTGAGTATCCATAGGAACATTCATGAAAGTAAATTTGAGACATAACACAATATATTATATCACAGAAAAATTTTGTGAGGAAGTAAAAATTGCAGTGGGGATGGCACCCACAAAATCTTCACTATCTGTGGATTGGAAGGGGCCGGTTAAGGCTTACAATTTGATCACTTCTGATGATCTACCCTATTAGGAGTATTGGTGGAGACCTATTAAAATCTACTCTGTTAATAGATTTAGCAACACTGTTGAGTGTGCACTCAGTTAAGAGATTTGATGTTGGATGGTTAAATCCACCTTCCTTGAAAGGATTTTTACACTTTGCTCCACTTGTTAGACTGATAGACAATTACAAATTGACCTCGTAAATGCAATCTCCTCTTGTTGATACAGATCTTATTTTGTTCACATAAAAAGAGTATCACCTTAATAGTGATTGAATAATACCTCTGATTCTCGGTATGCTTTGTTCTTGGTTCTTGGTAACCAAATTCATCTTTTGTTGTCCCTGTTCTTGAAACTCTCAATCTGATCCATAGATGTGCTTGTCTGATTCATTTATGTTCTCCTCTCTCTTCACATCATCTATTCATCCATAATTATGAATGCTTTCATAGATGTGCTCATCTGATTCATTCATGTTCTCCTCTCTCTTCACATCATCTATTCATCCATAATTATGAATGATTTCATCATCTATTTATAGATGGATTGACTTCATTGAGTTATGATAAAAACAATGTTAACTCTAAGATCAGGTTTACAACTTATACCTAGCTCTCCTAGTCTATGTGTTTTAAATTAGTTATACTGATTAAAGCACTTACATTCATGTATCTATTGGAAATATAATATTGGGAAAGCAAGATAGTGAGGGGGGGGGGGGGAATCAGATCTTGAACTTTTAATCACTTTAAAACAAACTGATCCACAATCANTTCATGTATCTATTGGAAATATAATATTGGGAAAGCAAGATAGTGAGGGGGGGGGGGTGAATCAGATCTTGAACTTTTAATCACTTTAAAACAAACTGATCCACAATCATATAAATATGTAATCAATCTAACATCTAGTAGCATCTATGAAATTAAATGAATAACACAATACACAAAATTTGGTAACCCAAAAACCCAAATAGGTAAAACTGGGGTGGGGATGACACCCACAAATTCTTCACTACTATAGCAATAAAGTGTGCCTATTAGGGCTACAAGAGTTTGATTACAATATGCAATCTACCTGGTTAAGAGCTTTAGATCATTACAATCTACCTTGTGAAAGGATTTCAACTTACAATAAAGTAATCACTCTGCTAAGAGATTTAGAAAGGTCTTCTAGAACCACTCTGTTAAGATATTTCACCTTATACACTTTTTAGAATGTCTCAAGATATGATCCCTTCGATATGCACTCTGATGCTGATAATGCATCTCCTCTTTATAACACCTTTTCTGATTTTATAATCTGATATGTCCTTACTCTGTTGCTCACTACTCTTCTTTTCTACTAGATCTATGCTTCTTATCAAAACAACTCATCACACATCTCTCATGTATGTATGCACCTTCTCTCTATGCTCTCCAATTTCTCACTCATAATTAGGGTAAGAAGCAATCTTATTATACTCTTCGAATCTGGTGAATAGATCTAGATCAACGATCAAAAATAAAACTTATTCCTCCTAGGCATTCTAATTTTCTGATTGGCTACATGCCACGCATAGGATAAAAAAATTAAATGCGTAATTAACTCCATAGAGAATATTAAATGCTTCACATATGTCAGCCCAAAACACCCATAAGTCAGCCCAAACATATTACCTTAAAGTTTATGTCATATCTAACATGTATGCAAAACTGTCTTGCTCGACACTTAAGTCTCTGGCGCTCAACACTAAATTTCCTGATAGCTCAGCATCTATGATCTGTTCTACTCGGCAAAAAATTTCTGGGTAGCTCGGTCTATACTGTTTTAGCTCGGTCACAGTGGTAGCCGACCAAAACTGCCTGAATAGATGACTAAGTGTGGACACTAAATGATCAACAAAAACTTAGAGATTAACAATCTCCCCCTTTGATATTCAGTGGCAAAAACACTTATCATTTTTTTTACATCCACAAAAATTGCCTAAGTACATATAGCACTCCCCCTTTGATTATACTTCATACTATACATAGATTATCTACATAGTATACATGCCTTCAGCAAAAAAAAATATTATACCTTCGGCACATCTATTCCTTCCTTTCCTGATTCCCCCTTGTTTTTGTCACTGATTGCTGGTGGGGTTAGGTTATACTTATCCAAAAACTATTTATGAAGTTGTAGAATCAATGCAAATGAAGTTTCCCAGCTATCTTTAACAAACTTCATAACTTCCAACTTAACTTCTAGCTCAGCTGCTAGACTTACCAAACTTTCTATAGTAGAGAGATGAGAGTCTCTCTTTATCAGTTCTCTGGCAGCTGTGAGTTATTTCTGCACAACCTCCAGATGAGGGATTAGATTAGCCTAAATCATAATCAATTTTGCCCTGATTTGGCCATCTTCAACCATGAGCTCGGTTAACCTCCTTTGTGTATGAGTTAACTTATTGAAATTAATGGAGCTAGAGCTAGCCTCCATGCTTAGTGAAATTGCAGTTGACTAAATATCCAGTTGCAATTTCTCAATTAACTACTGATTTTATTTGGTGAAGAAAGATTCATCACATAGTCTTTTGTACAAATAAAATACATTATTTGCAACTTCTTCTAAAATTTCAATGAGAGAGGAAAGTTCAACCTATTGTGTAGCTATCTTTTTAGATATCTTTTCCAATACTTTGTTCTCAAACTTTCTCTCAGACCATTGCATTAGTTTTTCATTTGCCTCTATATTATCATCAGTTACCTTTTGTACAATGTGAACTAGCTTTTCTAGTATAGGTGCCTGGTCATTTACATCATTCATATCAAAGGCATTTACAAAAATATCTTTAATTCCATTTAGAACTTGCTTCTGCTTCTATTCTCTCTTCATTTCTTCCTATCTCTTCTTCCTCTTGAAAAGTTCTTGAAGGGTCTAAATTTTCTCATATGAAAAGTTCTCAAGATCCCATTTAGGAATCATAATTACTTCATCTAATGTGACACTCAATCCTGGTGACTTCTTCTTATGTAGCTTCCTCCTTTTGGGCTCAGGTGAGCTATCAACCAGCTCAATTTCAATAATTTCCTTTCCTTTGTCAGTAACCAATTCAGTTGCTAACTTCATCTTAATCAAGATTTCCTGCTGGTCAGGTACATTTCCTATCTTGGGTCCAGTGGGGGTAGATGAAGCAAAGTGTGGTAGGTTTACCAACACTTGTACAACCTCTTGTTCTTTAGGCTTGTCTCTAGTTGCTTCCATTTTGTCTCTGCTATTCAATAATGTCTGAGCAACCTCTATAATAGGTGGATTTTTAGTATTTACCTCTTGATCTTCTATTTTTTCTTTCTCAACTCCTTCTTCTTTATTTATCTCTTCATCAACCTCAGTAGCCTTGATAGGCGATTCGATGGTTGTGTCTGTCGGCTCATCCTGATCCTCGGCATCCACATTTCTAACATTGTCTAGTGTGGTGTTAATGGGACTATCCATTGTCAAGTCTGTAAATTGCTCATCACCTATTTCCTTTTGTGTTTCAATTTCTGTTCCTGTTTGATCAGTGGTGTTTTGCTCATAAGTCCCTTCATCTATTTTGTTCTCTTTTGGAACTGCCAACCAAAAAATCTCTTTCCAAATTTGAGTACTTTGTTGTACTACTCCTTCAATGTCATTCTTCAAAATCACATAGGCTCTATATTTGGGTACAAAATTTTTCTTATATTGATCAACAAATTTTTCTTTTTGTTTCTTTGTCAATTGTGGGATGAATCTATCCAAAGTTTCTTCCCTAATTTTCCTTTCAGTCATCAATGCAAATTCTCATTTACTAGATAAGAAATAATAAAGTTCTATAGGGAGATTATTCCCTATCTCTATAGGTGTCAATTTCAATGTACTCATCATATCTAATAGAGATTCTTGTAACTTGACCTTATTATCTATACTTTGCTTTTCATACTTGATAAATTTAAATCCAGATAACCCAGTTGAACTTCTAATGTTCTTGCATACCTCATCAATGTCTACAAGATGTTTGAATGATTCTATAGGTATGTTTCTTGGCTCATCAGTGTCTGTTTCCTCATCTTCTTCATCACTCAAGATTAATTTCCTTTGCCTTGGTATTTTGGCAGAGTTGCTCAGCACAACTTTGGTTTTGACTTGTTTCTTCTTCCCTGAGATGCTCTTAGTAGCATTCTTCCTTGTGTATACTATTGTTCTCGCCACATGAAGTGAAATATATGATGCCCTCCTCCTCCTCCTCCTCCTCCTCCTCCTGCTGCTGCTGCTGCTTCTTCTTCTTCTTCTTCTTCTTCTTCTTCTTCTTCTTCTTCTTCTCCTCCTCCTCCTCCTCCTCCTCCTCCTCCTCCTCCTACTTCTGCTTCTGCTTCTTCTTCTTCTTCTTCTTCTTCTTCTTCTTCTGCTTCTTCTGCTTCTTCTTCTTCTTCTTCTTCTTCTTCTCCTCCTCCTCCTTCTCCTTCTCCTCCTCCTCCTCCTCCTGCTCCTCCT
>MU224401.1:404819-416354 GCA_018584345.1 Thuja plicata
TCTTCTTCTTCTTCTTCTCCTCCTCCTCCTCCTCCTCCTCCTCCTTCTTCACTAGGTATGTCTTCTCCTTGTCTAGTAGATAAGTCTAGAGGAGCATCCTCTGTTTCCTCATCACTTGCAATGCCAACCATATTTTTCAAATTCTTGACAATATTTTTCCTCTTTCTTTCCATGGTGCCGGCCTTAAGGTTCATAGAAATTTTGGCCTAGGCTTCTTCATAATTACCAAAATGTTTAGCAGTACTGTCAATTTCCTCTGCTAGGAGTATTGTGATTGCTGCAGATGTTTTATCTATGTTTAATTCATAAGGTAATGGCCTTAGCCATGATACTCTAGGTACTGCAGCATGTACATAACTGTAATCTATGTCAACTAGAAAATACACATCCTCATAATGTTTTTCCACTAGTGAACTAGGAATTCTCCTTCTCAGTCTCATACTTTTCTTGAAATCCACAAAGTATGTTCCCATCACATTATCATAATTATCACCTAACTCTTGAATCAGTACATTTATCTATTGGGTGATAGGTTATATATTTTCCATACTATGTTTCCATAGGTAGGAAAAGTCTTTTGAACATAGAGAAATATGCATACAAGCAAGGATCCAAACTTACACACAAAATTCTTCGCTTTCCTGATTGATGCAAGGTTCTCGGCAAGCTATGTTAGCTGTAGCTCATCTAGGTCATATGTGTGATCCTTCTTGATGATCTTCCATGCTTGGTCTACTGTAATGCAAGGCACGCTGTCCAGTTGGCTTGACTGATAGAACTTGTGAGCTATAACCCTCATAGAAAAATCAAGTTCTAGGTCTTCAATAGTGGAAATAGTCATTCCTCTCTTGTTCCATTTGGCTTTAGTGACCTTCTCTATGTCTTCTTTACTTTATCATTTCATGGTCCTTTTCCTGTTGATTGTAGGGTAACCAGTTACACGATGTATGATATCCTTAATAATCTTTACTGGTCCATTCTCCAACCAAATGCTCATATCATGTACCCTGCTAAGAATAATTTTGATCCATTCTTCCCTAAAATTCCTTGAAAACTCTAGGGCTCGAGTTAACCCTCGCTCAGCTAGATGACTGTGTTCAGGTTTTAGGGCTCCATCTATACATAGTTTCCGGTAGGATTCCCTCAGCTCGTGGTCTCCAAATTCACTGATTTTACACATGTAACATGCCCTAATGTCATGAATCATGAGTACCTTCGGAGGGATCAAAGATAGGGCTCCAGTCAGATCACCTTTGATCATGCTCTCAAGAACAGCTCAAAGTTTGGGAGGTGCACAAGTGTTTCTCCTCACCAATTGAACTTCTATCAATTCATTAGCCATTCCCTTAACTGGTGCAGATGAACTAGCGGCCATGATTTCATGATAAAGGGTTTCAAAGATGAAACATAGTACCTTGGCAACTGTCAAAGTTCACACTTTTTCTGAATAGGCGATGACATGCTATAAAATTCTTCAAAAATATCTGTTGAAGTCAAGTGCACCAGTGCTTCAACACTTCAAGAAATCTCAAATCGCAAGGTGAAATGAATTGTGAACAGTTCATCCCTTTATAGGCTTTGAGGTAGGTTTGCAATAAATGTTTTGTCTGTTGGAGTTAGTGTAAAACAGTTGTCCTCGTCCGCTCTGAAAATCTCTCGGTCGCAACCCAAACTAGCCTGGCACATATGTCGACAATCTTGATCTTTGTATAATATTGATGCTCGACACCTCTAGTGCTTAAGTGACTTTTCTCGGTACTTTAACTTTACAATATGTCCTGATGCATCTTATCATATGTAGATATGGACTTTTGCACAATATATGTTAGGAACTGATGTAAGCTATGAAATTTAAATACAGTTCCTGATGTACCTCTTCTGCTTAGTTTGAGATTGTGTGATCACCTGATCCATTGGATTGGGTGACCTCGGCTTTAGTAGTTTCACTGCTGCTCAGCTCTATTTTTCTTACCCATGTCTGGTTCATCTATGCTCTAATTTCCTCAACAGTGGGAGCAGGTACTCTTGTCTTTCACTCTCTCTTAGTATGACCAATTTTCAAATAACTAAAACAAACTAGGCTTCCATTCATCCAACTCTTAGATCTTCCTTTGAAATGTGTCTTTATGCAGTCTTCAGGTGCATGTCCATATTCTTCACAGTAATGATAACTTTGCCTTGTGTTATAATCCCAATTGTAAGTGTTGCCTTTTCTTGGTGCTTTTGCTTGTGTCTTTGATGTCCATTGTTGTTTAGCATTAGATCTGCAATCTTGTGCCTTGTGTTCAAATTTTTGACAATTGTAACAATATCCATTGATTCTTGATGTGGGAGGTGAACCATTTTCCTTAGCCCTACATTCATGTTCTTTGTGTCCAAATTTCTTACAGTTAAAGCAATAACCATTGAATTTAGGTTTAGGATTGGACTTACCATTCTTTCTTCAGAAAATGTTTGCAGTGTGTCCTAGTTTTCCATATTGGTGGCATACAGGTTCGTTTCTCTTTTTCTTTGCATTCCTCTTTTCACCAGTCTTTGATGATTCTCCTTTCTTAGTAGATGTCTTTGGTTCAGTGTGACCTAATCCAGAAGAATCTTTTGGTCTCCTTGATGCTTCCATTAGATTCTCAAAATGTGTCAAGGCTTCATTAGGTTTATTCAACCTTTCATTAAGTTATTTCTCAGATCTCAATTCATCTTTCAATTGACTATTCTCAGATACCAGATTCACAATTTCCATGTCTTTCCTACTGATCTCTTGATTCGCAAGTAGCAGTTGATTTTCCATGTCAACCTGATTGATTGTCATCATTTGCACATCATGTGTCCTTTCATCAAGTATGATAGCTATCATTCTTTTATCTTCTTCTGCCATAGCTTTTTCATCTTCATCTTTCTTCTTTTGTTCCACTACACATAGTCTTACTGTCTGCATTTCTTGTTCTCTTTTCAGGTTCCTGACTTCTTCACATAGTACATTATTCTTTTCTAGTAGATCTGCAATTGTTGCATTTCTCTTAGTAGAATCTCCATTCTGAAATAGATTTGCAGTGTCTTCTTCCTAATAATGAGTATCATTCATTTGTTTGGCCAAATCTTTCCTAGATTTCAATGACTTCCTCAATCCCTGTCTAGCTATCTCAAGCTGATGCAATGCTAGCTGAATTTCAATCTTTTGATTCTCAACAACTTTACCCAATTAGTAAATCTCCATCTCCAAATCTATACTCTCAAGCTGATTAAAACCTTTTGTAGGAGAATGAAGCTATGATACCAATTGTTGGAAATACAATATTGGGAAAGCAAGATGCTGAGAGGGGGGTGGTGAATCAGATCTTGAACTTTTAATCTCTTTAAAATAAACTGATCCACAATCATATAAATATGTAATCAATATAACATCTAGTAGCATCCATAACAGCAAATGAATAACACAATACATATAATTTGGTAACCTAGAAACCCAAATAGGTAAAAATGGGGTGGGGATGACACCCAAAAATTATTTACTATTGCAACAACAAAGTGTGCCTATTAGGGCTACAAGAGTTTGATTATAATATGCAATCTACCTGGTTAAAGGTCTACCCAGTTAAGAGCTTTAGATCACTACAATCTACCTTGTGAAAGGATTTAAAATTACAATAAATTAAGCACTTTGCTAAGAGATTTAGAAAGGCCTGCTAGAACCACTCTGTTAAGAGATTTCACCTAATACACTTGTTAGAATGTCTCAAGATATGATCCTTCGATATGCACTGTGATGCTGATAATGTATCTCCTCTTTATAATACCTTTTCTAATCTTATAATCTGATATGTCCTTACTCTGCTGCTCACTGCTCTTCTGTTCTGCTAGATCTATGCTTCTTATCAAAACAACTCTTTAGACATCTCTCATGTATGTATGCACCTTCTCTCTATGCTCTCTAATTTCTCACTCATAATTAGGGTAAGAAGCAATCTTATTATACTCTTTGAATCTAGCGAATATATCTAGATCAACGATCAAAAATATAACTTATGCCTCCTAGGCATTCTAATTTTCTAATTGGCTACATGCCACGCATAGGATAAAAAAATTAAATGCATAATTAAATCCATAGAGAATATTAAATGATTCACATATATTGTCCCAAAACACCCATAAGTCAGCCCAAATATATAACCTTAAAGTTTGTGTCATATCTGACATTTATGCAAAACTATCTTTCTCGACACTTAAGTCTTTGGCGCTCGACACTGAATTGTCAGATAGATCGGCATCTATGATCTGTTCTACTCGAAAATGACTTGCCAGGTAGCTTAGCCTATACTATTTTAGCTTAGCCGCAGTGGTAGTTGACAAAAACTGCCTCAATAGATGACTAAGTGTGGACACTAAATGATCAACAAAAAAATACAGATTAGCAGTATCTTGTCCCTAAAGAAATGGATTTAAAATAATTAAATATCCTATAAATAGAATACACTTTCTTTATCTAACATAGAAGTCAGATCCACTTTTTGTAGGCTGCAACTGACTTTATGTTCTGTCTGTTGGTCATGCTTGACTATCCTTCAGTTTTGTTCTATCGGTTGTACTGTATCTGTCTTTTCGGTTTGCACTGTAACTTGCATATTGGGTTCCTCTATCGGGTTCCACTTCATCTTTCTTCTTTTTCAATTTTAGTTTACACACTAACTTATGTCATCGGTTCTCTTTGCACTTAGTCATCATCAGTGATCTCTTAGTATTTGATCTTTGGTTTTCTCATGTCCTATCTTTCAGTGTATGCTTACCGAAAGTGTAGTTTTCATACTAATGGAAATTTAATGTCATCAATCTCCCCCTTTAACATTAGTATAAAATACTGATATGTGCAAAATACTAACAAAATTTTAAGTATATATAACACATATAATCCTTAGTCATTTAATGACTCCCCCTATGTATATGCCGGTATAACTATACATATGATATATTTTCTTTCTACATATCTTTTTTCTTATGAATATACATATACATATCTACCTTTTGCCCATCTAAGAGAATGAATGTACATAACATTTTCCCTTTTTTTATTTTGTACTCATATCATTTCCCCCTTTATTTGATATTATTGGCAAAGGTCTTTACCTTAGAGCTTATCAAAAATATGGGAGTGTGAAGACTTCATGTCTTCCATCATCTTCTCCCATTTCTCTTTGAGGTTCTCCATAGCCATATTCTCGAGTGTGATCTTTGAATGCATATCATAGATGTTGTCTGCCACAGACATCTCAGGAGTTGCAATCAGTTGCCTTGCTAAACTGATATGTTGTTGAAGTAGTGTTAGATTTGGCAGAAGTTGAGCTTGAAGCTCGGTTACTTCTTCTCTGAAATGTGTCTCTGCCTCCCATATCTCTTGTCTTAACTGTTTAATCTCTATTATCTTCTCATAATGCATCTTGACTGCATTGTCTCTATCAGTGGTTAAGGTTTGTGCACTAATTTCTAGATCAGTGTCCAACTTTGCAATGTTTTCACTATTCTCCTTAGTGAACTTGTCAATTGTGCTCAACTTTTGAATTAAGGATATAGCTTCAGATATGATTGGATCCAATTCAGATATGAATTATGATAGCTTTACCTTATTTACTACAACTTCTTGGCTGATGTTCTCTATGAGCTTCTATTGGTATTTCATCTTGGCTCTCTCCTCAATTTCCTTCTCAGCATCAATGTTCTAAGTTGTGATTGCGTCGATGAGGGTAGCTAGTTGATCAAGTATAGGCTTGCTTTGATCAATATCAACATCAAGTACTATTTGATGTAATGTCTCATGTTGTCTCCAGTACCATGGAGTCCATGTGCTATTTCTTTAGCTTTTCTTGCAATGCCTTCCTCTGCCATATCTCTCCATATTCTTTTAATTCTTCAATGTCAAGTGTAGAGGGGTCACACTTTGGTATTTCAATGATTTCATCCAGTGTAACCTCTAACTTTTTCTTCTTTGTCTTCTTCTTCTTCTTCTATGACTTAGTAGAATGTAAAACCATTGCCAATTTCTCAGCCTTTTCTATTGTACTCGATGAAGTGACATGTTGTGCTTATTTCTACTATTTAGCATCAGTTTCAGCTCGTCAGGTGTCTGTAGATGTCTCCACATTCACCTTTACATCATCGGTAGCACTCTTGTCAGTTTCCTCAAGAGTACCATCTTTTGGATTGTCTCCTTCATTGGTTTCCTTTGCTTCATCGCTCTTGGTTGTTGCATTCTTGTCTTGAGTATCACTATCCTTTTCCTTTTCTCCTCCAGTAACCTTATTAGTGTCGGTTACATCTTGAGTATCTCCGATGTCTTGCTGACCATCGATATTATCCTTCTTTTCTTCTTCTCCTGCATCTTTTGGAGTATCTTTCTCAGGTGATTTTCTTGAATCTTGCATGATATTGATAGCTTGTATCAATATAGGCATGTTGCCTGGAATATTCACCTGTGTACTGTCAACTATTGTGTCCTACTCATCAGTTTTTTCCTTTTCAGCAGTGACACATTCATCCCTATTCACTTCCTCTGCTGGGTCATCGATAATGTCTATAACATTAGTGTCCACAATGTTGTCATTTGTAGTGTTGTCCCATGTTTCATCTACAACATCTGCAGTTTTTTTGCCTACGTTATCATCTTCTTCTTTATCTAACTCAATGGAAGTGTCATCATGATTTGCCTTGTCAACATCTTGTTGTTGAAGGTCTTTGTCGGTGATTTCCTCCTCAATAGGTTTGTTCATGTTCTTACACCATTTCTTATGACTTTCCTTTTCAAGGTCTATTAGTTTTCCTTCTAGGAGTTTGTATGCTCTCAGCTTTGGTGAGAACTTCTTTGTGTACTTCTCCATCATCTCATCTATCTCTTCCTTCTTAGATTCAGGTAGCATGAGAGAAACAAGAACTCTTTCTCTAATTTATTTCTCATTCTTCAAAGAAAATGTCCACCTAGAGTAAAGTCTATCCAATAGCTCTCTTGGAACATATTTACCTTCAAATTGTATTGGTACATATTTAAAGTTGTATATTTTAGCAATGATGGTGTCCTCAATCTTATTTTGATCTTCTTGATTTAGTTTCAGCCATTTTCTAATTCTTGGATCTGTAATAGATCTAGAATTCACAATATAAACACAAATGTCATCAATAGAGTAAGGTTCTTTTACCTTGACACTTTTTGCTTCAATAGCTTCATCCTTCTCGGTGTCCTCTATGTCCTCTCAGGTCCTGATGAATTTTCTTCCTTTATTGTTTTTACCACTCTTCGGTGTGGGATATTTCCTCTTGTAAGTCCTTACCTTACCTTTCTTCAAAGGTGAAGGAGTGGAATCCTTTGAAGTTTGGCTTCTTGTCCTAGAAGCAGTTGTTGTCCTTGGTTTCTTGGATGGTGGAGGAGGTGGAAAATCTAACTCTATTTCCTCGGAGTCATTCTTTTCTTCATCTTTACCGATAGATACATGTTCTTTGGTTTCCTCCTCTTATTCATCTTCTTCATCTTGCTCAATTTCTTCTTCAGTTGGTGATAGAATCTTCTTGAGATTCTTCACCATCTTTTCCTTCTTCTTGACTATGTTTTCGACAACTAGGCATGATTTAATTCTTGTCTTGGCTTCTTCATATGTGCCAAACCTAGGTTGTTTCTTATCTAGTGGTTCATTGGTCAAGGCATCAATTGCCTTAGTATCAAGATCAATGTTGATCTCATACTCTAATGGCTCTAACCATGCTGTCCTTGGTACAACTGGTTTAATCTATGTATTTTCATTGTCAACCATGAAGCATATCTCATCCTTATATTTTTCAATGAGTTGCTCGGGGATTCTCACCCTCTTTTGAATTTGGTCTTTGAATACATTGAAGTATTCATCCATGACTATTTTGAAGTTATCTCCCAGTGTAGCAATGTGCTCACTGATTTACATGGTGACCGGTTTGGTGTTTTCCCATTTAACATCTCCAACTTACAGGAATGTTTCTTCAAAATAAAATAATATACACATTATTAGTGAGCCAAACTTACAGGTGTTTGAATTTGCACTCCTAATTCTCTTTAAGTTTTCCTTCAACTAATTTAGGAGTAGTTCAGATAAGTCCAATTGTGTACCCTTCTTTACAATTTTGAACATTGTGTCCACTGCACCTAATGCTATGCTATTTAATTTGCTTTCCTGGAAGAATTTATAGCCCAAAACACATGCACCGAACTTGATTTCATCATTGGTTATTGTTTTTACTTTTAGTCCTCAGCCATCCCATTTGGATCCTGTCATCTTTTTGGTCTCAGCGTTCGGTGGATGCTTGAGTGCCTTTAATTTATCAGTTATGGGGTAACCAATAACCACATGGATGACATCTCAAGTTATTTCCTTCACTTCATCCAACCATAACTTTTTGTTATGCATTCTACTCAGCACTAACCCAATCCATTCAGTTTTGAAGACTTTCGGGAACATTAGGGCATTGGTGAGCCCTTTCACTTCAATGTGTTTGTTTTCTTCCTTGAGTGTTCCATTGTATTTGCATAGCTTCTTGTAGGATTCTTCAACCTTTGAGCTTCCTATTTCTTCTATCTTGCAATGTATGAAAGATCGGACATCTTCTACCAATAAAACCCTAGCTGGAATGCACAAAAATGTACCAGCGTTGTCGGGTTGTGAGGAAACCTTTGGATGGATCTTATAGTTGGGTTCCTCACATGCCACATTCTTGATGATCTTGAACTCATCTTTCTTTGCATTTTTGGATTTCACAGTTCGCGAAGTCGATGTCATTTTCAGAAAATTACGGCTTCCGCACATTGCGTAAAAATAGAGTTGTCAGTCTCAAAGAAATTACTGTTTATTGCTTGAAAAGATCCCTGAATACCTTAGGAGTGTTTGGTGTGGAGTCATGATCTCTCTGCGATCCCTTTGATTTGTTCTCAAAAATTGCCTTGGTCACTCTGCTCTGGGTGTCATGACCAAATGAGTTGTTCTAATGCCCTATTTATAGTTGTTTCCCTAAATGAGTGCCATAAATTCTTACCAACTCCTCGGTGTATGAAGACTGAATTCATCAATGAAGACATTAATTCCTTCAGTGACACTTAAGATGTTTTGGAGCAGTTGTTGTTCACTTTGCTTTTACCGACAAGTTTTGGTATCACTGACAACTTTGTTCATTTTCTTATTTACTAACGAGGCTCAATTTGTACTTAGCAATTTTTTATTTTTACCGACACTTCTTGGTAAGTGTTGGAAATCTTATCTTTGAGTGTATACCAATGGGTTTTGGTATATATGTCCGAAATCATAGTTATCACATATTTTAACAAGTAATACCATGATGCATCTCTCTTATGCTAATTTTGCATTATATCAAGATACTATGGAACTGATGTAAAGTAATAACATGGGTAATGTAGTTGCATTCTTACCTTTTCTTCTTAGGTGAGGGTGGTGATGTCACCGAATCCATTGTATGGGGTGTCACCATTTGTATTGCTTGGTCTAGCTTCATCATTTCCTGAAGCTTTTCTCCACATTTTGTCTCTAGCCCTCTAGATATCTTCAATGGTGTTTCCATTTGGATATGTGCTTGTCTCTGTCATTCGGTCTCTGCAGTCTTTCTTGAGATGACCAATTTTATGACAGTGTAAGCATGTCATTCTGGGGTTAGTCGGGCCTCTAGACTTTATAGTTCACTATCTCATATAGTTTTTAGCAATGTGACCATATCTTCCACATGCTATACAATTTTTCCAAGTATTATAGTCCCATACATACTAGTTACCAACTCTCTTATGTTGATAGGGAGTTTCTTGACCCCTATTCTTCCATGCTTGCCTTTTCTTTTTCCAGCATTCAAGAGTTGTGTGCCCATTTATTTTGCATGTAGGAGAGTATTTGTCCATGTAGGTTTCCTTCTTGGGTTGTTTCATCTCAGATTTACATTCATATGCTTTATGTCCTTTCTTGTTACATTTATAACAGAATCCTATGAATGAAGATGTAGATTTAGGAATACCTTTCATTTGCCTCTGCATACGTTTGATGTATGGCCTTGCTTTCCACAGTGATTGCATGTAAGCTTTCTTGGTCTTGGATTTTCATAGACATTCTTTGGATTAAATTGATTTGATGATTCTCCATTTTTGGTAAAGTCTAGACCATTTTTGTTGTTGACTCTTCGTTGTCCTTCAAGAAAATCATCCATTCATTTATTTCTTTCTTCAGCCTTTTTGATAATCTCATTATGTTGTTTCTGAATCTTATTTCATTCTTTAACTTTTCTTTCTCATCCATCAGTTCACCTAGATAGCTTCTATTCTTTCAGTGAGTTCAAAATTTAATCTATTTTCCTCTTGACTCATAAGAATAATCTGATTTGTGATTTCATGGTGATGCTCTGTAAGTCTTTGTGTTTCAGACTCTTTTTCTTGTAGCTTTTCTGTGATCTTTCTTCTATCATCAATAGCTAGTGTTCTTTCTTGCTGAGCTTTCCTAGCATTATTCATGACATAAATCATCCTTACCATCTGTCTCTTGACCGATTTGCAGAGATTTAACTTGTCTAGCCATATGTATAATGTATTTCTTGCAAAATAATGTAATTAAGTGTGAGTGTACATGTCTAGTTGGCATGTTGATGTGTTACTCCACTTGATGTGTCGGCATATTGAATTGTGTGTAAGGAGATCATGGCTGAAATGGTTATGACGGATCCCTATGACATGTAAGAGCTATTTCTAGGAGATTTCAATGATAGGTGAAGACATGCAATGAAATGTGGAAACTGATAAAGTTGAGTACTGTACACTCTTCCAGAGGGACTGCAAAGAACTGAAGAAGAAGAAGAAAGGCTCAGATTCAGCTTTTTAAAAATCTCAAGAAGATGGAGATGCTTTTATTGTAGCTTTGGAAGCCCATGCATCTGATGATGTGTGGTTAGTAGACTCAGGTGCTTCTTTTCACATGACCTCTCATCGAAATTGGTTCTCAAAATATGAAGAGTTTGATGGTGGAAAGGTGTACTTGGGTGATGATTCTCACCTAAAGATAGTTGGACGCGGAAGGGTCACTATCAGATTTCCTGATGGACGAGTAAAGGGAATCAATAGAGTTATGCACATTCTGGGTTTGGCATGAAACCTATTATCTGTAAGTATGCTAAATGATGTTGGTGTGCAAGTTGTCTTTCTGAAAGATGGATGCAAGATGATGAGAGGTTCTATGGTGCTCGCTAAAGGTACTAGGAGAGGTACTTTTTTTCAGCTTGATGCATGCATTTCTCAATGAAATAGTTCTTTTGTTTCAAAGAAGAGAGTGGCTATCACTTCATCCCCACCATCTGAATGAGCAGTAAAGAAGACTGTGGCAATGGGTTCTGATGGCAGTATAGTAAGTGTACCTAAGGGTCAAACACTTTGGAAGGAAAGCTTCCTATAGAAAAGACAATGTTGTGGCATATGAGATTTGGCCACATTGGTGAGAAGGGTCTTAGGACCTTGAAAACTAAAAATCTCGTCGAGGGGCTAAATGATTG
>MU224401.1:419060-433250 GCA_018584345.1 Thuja plicata
CTTGAAAATAATGTAATTAAGTGTGAGTGTACATGTCTAGTTGGCATGTTGATGTGTCACTCCACTTGATGTGTCGGCATCTTGAATTGTGTGTAAGGAGATCATGGCTGAAATGGTTATGACAGATCCCTATGACACGTAAGAGCTCTTTCTAGGAGATTTCAATGATAGGTGAAGACATGCAATGACATGTGGCAACTGATAAATTTGAGTACTGTACACTCTTCCAATCCTTGATCCCAACTGTGGGGTTTGGGGCATCACCCTGAAAATTTTTTAGGGTTCCTATTTTCTCAGAGAATGGTAAAACACTAATACAGCTATCTTTGGGAGTTGCCCTAAAAAGGAAAGCGCAATGATATAAGCATTTTTTAGGGTTACAGGAAAGGATATGAAAAGAGTGTATTTTTGGTATAATCTAGTGCTACTGGATTAGTCTATGTGTGTCGATTTTCTCCTGAAAAAACTTGCATTGCAAGTGTGTTGTAACTGTCGTGTTGAAGATAATACATTGTGTAGGTTTTGGAGTGCTGGGGTTTTTTACCGAAAGGTTTTCCCCAGGGTAAATCATTGTGTCATTCTCTATTTTCTGTATGCATGGTATATGGTTGCAATATCTTTGTTAAAGTAGTTAACGAATCTGAAATTGTAAGGATTTAAAAGAATTTGCACAATACTTTCCTTTAGAGATTAGTGTAGGAAGTTGTTTCCGCACGTGAGTTTCCTTACATTTCTAATGCTTGGATCTGTAATAGATCCAGAATTCACAATATAAACACAAATGTCATCAATAGAGTAAGGTTTTTTTACCTTGACACTTTCTGCTTCAATAGCTTCATCCTGCTCGGTGTCCTCTATGTCCTCTCGGGTCCTCATGAATTTTCTTCCTTTCTTGTTTTTACCTCTCTTTGGTGTGGGAGATTTCCTCTTGTAAGTCCTTACCTTACCTTTCTTCAAAGGTGAAGGAGTGGAATCCTTTGAAGTTTGGCTTCTTGTCCTAGAAGCAGTTGTTGTCCTTGGTATCTTGGATGGTGGAGGAGGTGGAAAATCTAACTCTGTTTCCTCAGAGTCATTCTTTTCTTCATCTTTACCGATAGATACATGTTCTTTGGTTTCCTCCTCTTGTTCATCTTCTTCATCTTTCTCAATTTATTCTTCAGTTGGTGATAGAATCTTCTTGAGATTATTCACCATCTTTTCCTTCTTCTTGACTATCTTTTCAACAACTAGGCATGATTTAATTCTTGTCTTGGATTCTTCATATGTGCCAAACCTGGGTTGTTTCTTATTCCAGTGGTTCATTGATCAAGGCATCAATTGCCTTAGTATCAAGATCAATGTTGATCTCATACTCTAATGGCTCTAACCATGATGTCCTTGGTACAACTGGTTTAATCTATGTATTGTCAGTGTCAACAATGAAGCATATCTCATCCTTATATTGTTCAATGAGTTGCTCGGGGATTCTCACCCTCTTTTGAATTTGGTCTTTTAATACATTGAAGTATTCATCCATGACTATTTTGAAGGTATCACCTATTGTAACAATGTGCTCATTGATTTACATGGTGACTGGTTTGGTGTTGTCCCATTTAACATCTCCAACTAATGGGAATGTTTCTTGAAAATAAAAGAATATACACATTATTAGTGAGCCAAACTTACAAGTGTTTGACTTTGCATTCCTAATTCTCTTTAAGTTTTCCTTCAACTGATTTAGGAGTAGTTCAGATAAGTCCAATTGTGTACCCTTATTTACAATTTTGAACATTGTGTCCACTGTACCTAATGCTATGCTATTTAATTTGCTTTCCTGGAAGAATTTATAGCCCAAAACACATGCACCGAACTTGATTTCATCATTGGTTATTGTTGTTACTTTTAGTCCTCGGCCATCCCATTTGGATCCTGTCATCTTTTCGGTCTCAGCCTTCAGTGGATGCTTGAGTGCCTTTACTTTATCAGTTATGGGGTAACCAATAACCGCATGGATGACATCTCAGGTTATTTCCTTCAGTTCATCCAACCATAACTTTTTGTTATGCATTCTGCTCAGCACTAACCCAATCCATTCAGTTTTGAAGACTTTTGGGAACATTAGGGCATTGGTGAGCCCTTTCACCTCAATGTGTTTGTTTTCTTCCTTTAGTGTTCCATTGTCTTTGCATAGCTTCTTGTAGGATTCTTCAACCTCTGAGCTTCCTATTTATTCTATCTTGCAATGTATGAAAGATCGGACATCTTCTACCAATAAAACCCTAGCTGGAATGCACGAAAATGCACCAAAGTTGTCGGGTTCTGAGGAAACCTTTGGATGGATCTTATAGTTGGGTTCCTCACATGCCATGTTCTTGATGATCTTAAACTCATCTTTCTTTGCATTCTTGGATTTCACAGTTCGTGAAGTCGATGTCATTTTCAAAAAATTAGGGCTTCTGCATATTGCATAAAAATAGAGTTGTCGATCTCAAAGAACTTACTGTTTATTGCTTGCAAAGATCCCTGAACACCTTAGGAGTGTTTGGTGTTGAGTCATGATCTCTCTGTGATCCCTTTGATTTGTGCTTGAAAATTGCCTTGGTCACTCTGCTCTGGGTGTCGTGAACAAATGAGTTGTTCTGATGCCCTATTTATAGTTGTTGCCCTAAATGAGTGCCATAAATGCTTACCAACTCCTCGGTGTATGAAGAATGAATTCATCAGTGAAGACATTAATTCCTTTGGTGATACTTAAGATGTTTTGGAGTAGTTTTTGTTCACTTTTCTTTTACCAACAAGTTTTGGTATCACTGACAACTTTGTTCATTTGATTATTTACTAACGAGGCTTGGTTTGTACTTAGAAATTTTTGCGTTTTACCAACGCTTCTTGGTAAGTGTTGGAAATCTTATCTTTGAGTGTATACCAACGGGTTTTGGTATATATGTTCAAAATCATAGTTATCACATATTTTAACAAGTAATACCATGATGCATCTCTCTTATGCTAATTTGGCATTATATCAAGATACTATGGAACTGATGTAAAGTAATAACATGGGTAATGCAGTTCCATACTTACTTGTTCTTCTTAGTTGAGGGTGGTGATGTCACCGGATCCATTTGATGGTGTGTCACCATTTGTATTTCTTGGTCTAGCTTCATCATTACCTAAATCTTTTCTCCACATTTTGTCTCTAGCCCTCTAGATATCTTCAATGGTGTTTCCATTGGGATATGTGCTTGTCTCTGTCATTTGGTCTCTGTAGTCTTTCTTGAGATGACCAACTTTATGACAGTGTAAGCATGTCATTCTGGGATTAGTCACGCCTCTAGACTTTATAGTCCATTGTCTCATACATTTTTTAGCAATATGACCATATCTTCCACATGCTGTACAATTTGTCCAAGTATTATAGTCCCATACATACTAATTACCAACTCTCTTCATTTAATAGGGAGTTTCTTGACCCCTAGGCTTCCATGCTTGCCTTTTCTTTTTCCAACATTCAAGAGTTGTGTGCCCATTTATTTTTCATGTAGGAGAGTATTTGTCTATGTAGATTTCCTTCTTGGGTTGTTTCATCTCATATTTACATTCATATTCTTTATGTCCTTTCTTGTTACATTTATAAAAGAATCCTATGAATGAAGATGTAGATTTAGGAATACCTTTCATTTGCCTCTGCATACATTTGATGTATGGCCTTGCTTTCCACAGTGATTGCATGTAAGCTTTCTTGGTCTTGGATTTTCATAGACATTCTTTGGATTAGATTGATTTGATGATTCTCCATTTTTGCTAAAGTCTAGACCATTGTTGTTGTTGACTCTTCGTTGTCCTTCAAGAAAATCATCCATTCTTTTATTGCTTTCTTCAGCCTTTTAGATAATCTCATTATGTTGTTTCTGAATCTTATTTCATTCTTTAACTTTTCTTTCTCATCCATCAGTTCACTAGATAGCTTCTATTCTTTCAGTGAGTTCAAAATTTAATCTGTTTTCCTCTTGACTCATAAGAATAATCTGATTTGTGATTTCATGGTGATGCTTTGTAAGTCTTTGTATTTCAGACTCTTTTTCTTGTATCTTTTTTGTGATCTTTCTTCTATCATGAATAGCTAGTGTTCTTTCTTGCTTAGCTTTCCTAGCATTATTCATTACATAAATCATCCTTACCATCTATGTCTCTTGACCGATTTGCAGAGATTTAACTTGTCTAGCCATATGTAGATTGATTTCAGTTAGGCTTGTGATTATTTCTTCTGATGAATCTTATGCTTTGCCTCTAGTTGATCCTGAAGACTCAAAGTAATCTAGTATCTCTTCCTAATGATAATCTGTCTCATTATAGCGAGATGCCATATTATTTCTTTCATCTAGCAGTTGTCTCATGCTGATTCTAGCTTCTTTATACTATTCAAAGAACATCTAAATTTCAAGCTTTTTGTTCTGAATATTTTTATCAAGTCTGTACTTCTGCATTGTGTGATCTTTTCTCTTAAGCCTTTAATATTTCCAAGAAGAGACTTATCTCTGATACCAATTGTTGGGATTAATGGGAAGTCTGTACTAAGAGGAGAGGGGTGAATCAATACCTCTGAAACTTTTGTATCCCTTTATCAATTAACCTTAGTAATCAATTTCATATCCATTCAATTTGATTTATACTATCTTGATGTGAGTTATATCAATTCATAACATTAACACACATGTGATTATTCATAGGAACATTCATGAAAGTAAATTTGACTCATAAAACAAGATATGATATCACATAAAACTTTTTTGAGGAAGTAAAAACTGCGGTGGGGATGGCACCCACAAAATCTTCACTATCTATAGATTGGAAGGGGCTGGTTAAGGTTTAAAATTTGATCACTTATGATGATCTAACCTGTTAGGAGTATTGATGGAGACCTGTTAAAGTCTACTCTATTAAGAGCTTTAGCAACACTATTGAGTGTGCACTCGGTTAAGAGATTTGATGTTGGATGGTTAAATCCACCTTCCTTGAAAGGATTTTTACACTTTGCTCCACTTGTTAGAATGATAGAAAATTACAAATTAAACTGGTAAATGCAATCTCCTATTGATGATATAGATCCTATTTTGTTCACATAAAAATATTATCACCTTAACTGTGATTGAATAATACCTCTAATTATTGGTATGCTCTATTCTTCGTTCTTGCTAACCAAATTTATCTTTTGTTGTCCCTATTCTTGAAACTCTCAATCTGATCCATAGATGTGCTCGTCTGATTCATTCATGTTCTCCTCTCTCTTCATGTCATCTATTCATCCATAATTATGAATGATTTCATCATCTATTTATAGATGGATTGACTTCATCGAGTTATGATAAAAACAATGTTAACTCTAAGATCACGTTTACAACTTATACCTAGATCTCCTAGTCTATGTGTTTTAAATCAGTTAGACTAATTAAAGCACTTACATTCATGTATCTTGTCCCTAAAGAAATGGATTTAAAACAATTAAATATCCTATAAATAGAACACACTTGCTTTATCTGACATGAAAGTCAGATGCACTGTTTGCAGGCTACAACTAACTTTCTATTCTATCTGTCGATCATGCTTGACTATCCTTCAGTTTTGTTTTGTCAGCTGCACTATATCTATCTTTTCGGTCTACACTGTAACTTGTATATTGGGTTCCTCTGTTGGGTTCCACTTCATCTTTCTACTTTTTCAATTTTGGTTTACAAACTAACTTGTGTCATCGGTTCTCTTTGCACTTAGTCATCTTCAGTGATCTATTAGTATCTGATCTTTGGTTTGCTCATGTCTTGTCTTTCGTTGTATGCTTATTGAAAGTGTAGTTTGCATACTAATGGAAATTTAATGTCATCAGATTTGATATTTTTAAAATTTGCATAGAATTTGATGATAAAAGTGAGACTATATTTTTTGTTAGAAGAAACAAGAATGAATGGTTGATTGATAGTGGATGTTCAAACCATATAACTGGTGATAAAATAAAATTTGTAACACTTGAGAAATATAATGGTGGTCATGTTATATTTGGTGATCATAAGGCAACATATATTGTTGGAATTGGTTCTATTACTTTTGATGGAAAATATAACCCTGACAAGGTTTATTATGTGAAGGTCTTGTGTCATAATATTTTGAGTGTTGAACATATGTGTGAAAATGACTATGATGTTGTGTTTAAGAATGAAGGTTGTGAGATACATAAAATGTCTGGAACTATTATTGCAGTTAGAAAATAACTGGAAGGAACATGTATCAACTTGAAGGAGCTAAATAAAGTTATTTATCTCAGCTTGATGACAACTAGCTTTGGCACCGGAGGATGTGTCACATCAATTTTGACAACTCAGCAAGGATACGTTCATCAAGTGCAGTAAGAGATATACCAAGACTGTGTAAACCTAAAAATGTTATTTGTAAGGGATGTCGGAAAGGAAAGTAGACAAGAGAGTCATTCAAGGAAAAATATCATTCATCTACCAGTTCGCTAGATCTCATGCACATTGACCTATGTGGTCCTACCAGAACAAAAAACTTACAATGTGAGAGATATTTCATACTTTTCAATGATGATTATTCCATGTTATCTTGGGTTTCATTTCTAATAGAAATCAAAAGTGTTTGATAAATTCAAAGGTATTTAAAGAAAGATTTGAGAAGAAATTGGTAGGAAGATTAAATGTTTGAGATCTGATAGAGGAGAGTTTACTTCTGATAAATTTGACAATTTCTATGAGAAATATGGTATTAAAATACAATTTTCAAACCCTAGAGCACCAAAGTAGAATGGCGTATTGGAAACAATGAATCAAAAAGTGTAGGAATCAACAAGGACAATGGATCAAATAGACATATTTATTGTAAATTTACTGGAGAGAAGAAATTCATATAGTTGTGTACACACATAATAGATTTATTTACTAGAAGAAGCATGGGCCCGTTTGGCAGCAGAAATTGGACTAGAATTGGTATTATCTAATTCTGGATAATGTTAAATTCCATGTTTGGGTCCTTGGAAAAAAATGGAATTGGAATTTCAAATTCCAATTCCAATTTTTACAAAAGCAAATTTAATATTTCGTGGGATCCGTGACTATAAGATGCATATTATATTGCTATAAGGATGTATATATATACATGTGTGTATATGTGTGTGTATATATACACACATGTATGGTGTGTGTATATGTGTATATATACACACATGTATGGTGTGTGTATATGTGTGTATATACACACATATGTATATGTGTGTATAAATACACAAATGTGTGTATGTGTGTATATATACACATGTGTGTATATGTGTATACATGGATACACACTTGTATGTGTATATGTATGGTGTGTATATGTGTGTATATATACACACATGTATGTGTATATATATACACATGTGTATATGTGTATATATACATAAATGTGTGTATATGTGTATACACACATGTGTATATGTGTGTATAAATACATGTGTATGTGTGTATATGTACACAAATGTGTGTATATGTGTTTATGTGTGTGTATACACACATGTGTGTATGTGTGTATATGTGTATATATGTGTGTATATACACATATATACATGTGTGTGTATATATACACATGTGTATACACACACATGTATGTATGTATGTATACACATTTGTGCATGTGTGTATATATACACACATATATACTCACCATATTCAAAGAAATTAAAAAATAAAGTATTAAAATTTTGTAGGCATCTTCTCATTCATCTTCCGAGTGAACCAAACGTGTCAGTCCATATTCCGGATTTCATTTTGAGGATAAGCATCTTCCTGAATATGCAACATCTTCCCGAGTTGACCATATCCAGGATATGGTATTCCAGTACCCAAACGGGCCCTATAGGAAGACATCATATGAGTTATGGCATGGACGGGCACCCACAATGAAATACTTCATGATTTTTGGGAGCAGATGCTACATTCGAAGAGATGAAGATAATGTTGGAAAGTTTGACAACAGAGTTGATGAAGGTATATTTTTGGGATATTCTACAAAGAGAAAAGTATATCGATGTTACAAAAAAAGGCTGGATGAGATAGTTGAATTTGTGAATGTGAAGGTTGATGAAGATGTTCAGAAAGATCTTGAGAAATAGTTTGAATATGAATATGATATTGAGGACAAGAGAAAAGAAGAAGAAGAAGAAGAAGATACAAGGCAGACTCTGACATGTATAAATAATACCCCAAGGTATGTATAGAGAAATCATTCAAAAAATAAGATTATAGGTGATAAGAATAAAGGTATCATTACAAGAAGTAGAGCAACAAAAGAACAAGTTTTATTATGTTTACTTTCATAAATTAAGCTGAAAACTATGGAAGAAGCATGTAATGATCATAACTGGGTAAGAAAAATGAAAGAAATTGAACAAATAGACAAAAATAAAACTTGAGAACTTGTGCCCTGATCTGCTGACAAGAAATTGATTGGTAAAAAGTAGGTATTCCATAAAAATTTGGATGAAAATGGAAAGGTAATGATAAACAAGATAATATTAGTTTGCATGGTTACACTCAGATTGAAGGCATTGATTTTGATGAAACTTATGCCCCTATTGCCTGGATGGAGGTGATCTGGGTATTCTTAGAATTTTCAGCATTTAAAGAATTCAAGATTTATTAGATGGATGTTAAGTCAACATTCTTGAATGGAGAGCTAAAGGAAGAAGTCTTCATTGAACAACTAGAAGGATTCAATTCTGAAAAGGATCTAGATGTTGTTTGCAGATTGAAGAAAGCATTGTATAGATTGAAGCAGGCACCTTGAGCCTGGTATGGAACGAGATACAAAAGGAATTTGATATGTCTATGATTGGTGATTCAAATTTTTTCCTTGGATTGCATGTAAATTTGAAAAGTAAAGGAATTTTAATTTCTTAGTCCAAGTATATCAAAGAGTTATTGAAGGAATTTAGTTTGGAGAATTCTAAACCGGTATGTACTCCTATTTTTACTGGATGTAAGTTGACTAAAGAAGATGATTCATTGAAAGCTTATACAAGTAAGTGCAGATCAATGATTGGAGGACTATTGTATTTGTCTAATACTAGAATAAATACTATGTATGTCATATGCTTAGCATCCATATTTTGGCAAGAACCAAAAGAGTCACATGTTATGGCAGTAAAAAAGATCTTTAGATATTTGAAGGGTATAGAAGATTTTGGATTATGGTATCCAAAAGGTTTAGATTTCACTCTAACAACTTATATTGATCATGTTGTTTGGGCTGGATGTCTTGATAACTAGTAGCTGACTATTACATCATTTTATTTGTTGGGGTTAAAGTACAAACCTATGTCACACTTTATAAAGGAAAGGAGAATAATACAAAAAAATTCAACTTCAATGACATAAAAGTGACATTTCTATTTGAAATTTGAAGATGATGTAAACTGATGAAATGTGTAAATCTGGATGAACTTTATGCCCATTATTTTTTAAAAAATTGGAAAATAATTGATATGTTTTTTTTTTAAAAAGTCCATTTCTCAATTATTGAAAATACTGCAACCCTATCTACCTCCCACCAAAAAACTATATGTAAATATTTTTTTCCTCTAATTTCAAAATATCTTTTAGATGACATGTATAGCCAGTGCAAAAAAAAGAGATTGCTTTAAAATGTATATTTTCTCTGGTATAACAATTCAAAGTCAAACTTACCCAAAATCAACAGTTTTTGTCTCCCACCTTATTTCCCCTATCAAATCTATACCAATCAAAGAATAAATTATATATTCTTGAAGATGACTCTCTCCTCTAGTTTTCCATGCAATTTTTAAATAATTCTAATATGATTTACGTTTTTTTTCTTTTTTCTGAATCATCATCTTCTTGAATGTTAATATACCTACTTGCAATATTTTTTAATTTTAATATACTAGTTCTAAATGAAATACTATAAAAATTACATGACCATATTCTTGACTCTGAGCTCTACAAAAGGGTATTTTTTTTAGTAAGTGGAGTTTTAATGGAAAAATCAGATGCAAAAGTTCAAAGTTCTACAATTTTATATTTTTTGGTGATTTGGTTGCCACATGGCATGCCACATAGGATGATGCGACTGAGTAGTGCTCAGCCAAGTAGGATTTGACTGAATCCTACTCATTCGTAAATGTGTTGGTATTGGTCAACTCACAAGCAGTTGTGTGGGTGACTGCTCACTTTTTCATCATACATAAGAGGATTTATTTTTTGAATTCAAAAAAAAAAATCAATTTTATTCAAGCTCAAGGAGTATGAAAGCGTTTTTTTTTATAACGAAGTATTAAAGTGATCTTTTTTGAAGGAGTATTAAAGTGATTTTTGGAAAGTGAATTTGAAAACTTTGTGCAATTGGGAATAAAAGGAACATAGCAAGAAATTATGATCAAATAAGGGATGACAAAATAAAATGTCATACAAAATGTAATCAAGAGTAATCTATTGATGTTCATGAAGAACCTATTTAAATTGGAAAGGAAAATTTGATGAAGATGAATGTGATTCTATTTTTAGTCAAATTTTATCTGAACACATGGTACCCAAAAGTACAATTAAATTTTATTGTAAAAATATGTGGGAGAAATATTTTGAAAGGAAATCTGCAGTTGGAAGAGCACAATTATTTGCCAAGTTATTCAGGAAAAGTGAAATGACTCCTATTTTTGAGTTATTGGGTGTTGATAATAGGAAAATCTCAGGAGGTTATGTAAACTGAACAATAGTTTAAATTTTTTAAGATGCATTGAAAGTTATTAATAGCACAGGTCGAGGAGCTGATTTAAGTGTTGTATGTAGAGCATCGATTACTACAATTGTTAGAATAACTAAGAGGGGGGGGGGGNGTGGGTTAATCAGTGGCCTTAAAATAATTCTAATAATCCAACCAAAACTTATATCTAAAATATAATATCCTCTATTTATCTTTCAGTCCATCAAGATGTATTCCTTAAATAACTTTAACAAATATAACCTGCTTGGTAAGATATACTGTTTATCTTTTCTAGACTTTACCGAATAGCAGTAAATAAATTTAGTGTTAATCGACCAATCAATTATCACTAATGTGTAATGGAAAATATCAATGCAATGAAAGAAATACACATTTGACATGTAGATTTTAATGTGGAAACCTTGTTAAGGGAAAAACCACTTGGGACCGGTAACCCAAAATTTTCGCTCTTCTGAAGTGAGCTTGGTGATGAGCCAACCCTGTTAAAGGTTACAAACACACTGTTAAGTATGACCTTGTTAGAGGATTTAAAACTAACATTTTTTCTTTTGACCTAGCACTCACTATGCTGTCAAATAGAAAATCGTTTGATACTCTTGAGTATCTCAATACATTAAGGACTATTAAATCCCACTTGGTTAAGAGATTTTCTGAATCAATGGTTAAACTAATAAAGTAAATGATCTGTTCAAAATACAACTTTAACTTGCAGATATTCAGATCTATTGTTGGTCCAATAATACCTCTTTGATCAATATGCTCTTCAATTCCTTTTCTCTCTTTCTTTCTTCTTTTCTACTCGGTGAATGCTCTATCCTTTGTCGCTCGATGTCTGCAGAATTCTTTGGCTCTGTTCTTCAGACTGTATGATCATATCTGCATAAAGACTTTTATCTTCACCAGAATATATTTATAATTCCTCTCTTTTCATAATGAATTCCTTGTCTCTTTATATAGACATGATTAGCCACTCAATCTCCTTGCTTTTGTCATAGATCACTTCTTGATCCATAAAACTTGCCATGCTTTGCTTTATCCCGGAAAGCTCTACTTTAGTTTTATTCTGGAAATATTTCCTTGATAACTACACTTTAAATCTCTTCCATGCTTTAGTTTAACTGATCATTGAAAATAAAGCAATCAATCAGTTAACCTTAAACATAACTCTGCCAGCTAAGTAGTTTTATCATTTTTAAAATTCGGTTCTAATCGTTCTTTAACTCCAGTTAGCTTGGTAATTGAATTCAGTTATGCTAGATAAATAGATCTTTCTTGGTAACACTTTCTTGGTTACTGCGGTGCTCGGTATACATTGTGAACTTCTCATTTTTCATTGTTCGCCAGTGTGCACTATCCTTTGGTGTTTACTGTCACTTGGTGCATACATAAATTTTATGTTTTACTGACCACATAAAATTTGTCTCTTCAGATCTTCAAAGTTATGATATTATGTGTATGCACAATTAGACTATGTCAAGTTGACATCAATGACAATACAATACATTAACTGATTTAATGTCTTGCATTCACTTTTGCAGCTCGGTGATCATCAACTTATCATCTTCAAACATTCAATTAGTTATAGTTCATCATGCAATTTCTAGTAAGAGGTTGTCACATAGAAGACAACTTCAAGAAATTTAGGAATTACTGAATTTATTTAGAAGAGTTGTTCAAATATATATTAGGAGGAGAAATAAGTTAGATGAAAATATTAAAAATAACTGGGTAAATATTTTTAAACTTCCACGAAAAGACAGAATTTATGAAGATGTAAAAATATAGGTCATTGAATATTGGACTAACTACTCTTGTGTTTCTTCCAATAGAAGTTGGACACTATACAAATGAAATATGAAGAGACCGATATGAAAATTCAACATCCAAAATATTTTGTAGATACAATACAAAGTGAACTATTTGAAGCATTCAAGCAAGAATTTTTAGATGTGAAAATATGTCATAGAATGTTTGAGAGGTTGCACCCTTTCTTTGTATGCATGAATAAGGTACGTGAAACTTGTTTATGTTGAAATCATGTTGAGTTTCATATATGGGTGATACCACAATAGTGGGTTACACTTTTTTGCCTAAACGAACATTGAAGTCTATATTTTGAGAAAAACTTTCACATTTGGATGCATATTGTTAAACTGTTTGAAATCGGAAGATGAAGTAAACTAGAGTCTTTTAGGATTTTGTGTCTAGATTCTATATATATATATATATATATATATAGAATTGATTTTAATGGTTTTTTTTCTCCCACTAAAACTGTTGTTGCTGAAAACGTCTTTTTCAAAAAGGTACAATGACTTCGTACAACATAACTTTTTTTAAAAATAGATATCAATGTGCTTCTTTTGAATTTGGTTTTGTAACACCCATACAGAGGGCATGCAATTGGTTTGATGACATTATCATGATTATTGCATATTTTATGAATGTTTGAATTAGAGTTAACTGTAATTTTGACATACCTTGACTGCGTAGCTGATAACTTGTTGTGTATTTATCAAAATTCAAATTTTTTTTTGATAGAAAGAAGACTCGAAACCGGAGGGCACTGTTATTTTTCAAATTTTGTTTTCTATTTTCTACTATTTTTCATTGAATGTCAAACCTGGAAGTGTATATTTGATAAAAAACCTACATCTGATGCACGTCAAAATACATAGACCTAATTAATTCAAAATTTGTCAAATCTATATTCATTAGAAAGCACGTTTAGAGTACTTGTGCAATGAAAAAGGAGGTGTCTCTATTCTTCCATTTGAGCCCCGCGCTTGAGCCCCAAAGCCATGAAAATTGCATATTGTTGTCAGCCTTTGCAGATGGTATTATTTTTGGGGGTTTCAATAGAAACTACTTTATATCAAAAGAAGTTTCATGATTTGGCATTTCCCCAACGTTTACCAAAGCACTTTCGATAGAAAGTATTTAGTTTCTATCAAAAGTCAAAGATGACTTTCGATAGAAACCTATGTCGGCCTCTTTGGTGTCATTTTGGGTACAGAATGATTACATATAAATAAATATATGTTTTTTTCATCTTGTTATCTCGAAAGTCACAAAATACTTCACAATTTGGAAAAAGAAGACAATTCTGCAACTTGTGATGGGAAATAAAAAGAGAAGGCTAAATAAGAGTGCATGACATTATTCAGAAGATACTGAACACAGACTACGTGAAGAAGCTCAGGAAAGATATTATCAGAATAAACAAGGTACATGTCTATATCTCTTTATCTCTCTCTTTGTCCATATTTTAAGTTGATGATTATGACTTGTTTTAATGAAACATGTAGGCATGATATTGCAATACCTAATTTGATAAAGAAGACCTAATTATATCTTTGCATGCAGGAAATTATCAAGAAGCACAACCTTATGAAGTTGGAGAAGGGTTATTGCAAGGTGAACAAGCCCAACCTT
>MU224401.1:495932-538637 GCA_018584345.1 Thuja plicata
ATCTAATGATCAAGTTATGACAAAGATTTTTGACACGTTCTCAAGTAATAAATATATATATCTTAAATTAATTCCCTACATAATCTCAAATGGTACATGTATAATTATGTTTTTAGTTTACGTTATACGGTTAAATTATATGATTTTATCTGATTTAAAGTTTACATGTATAAATTTGTTTCATAATTTTGGATTTGGGTTTGCGTTTATGTTTCAAAATTTGAGTTTGCGTTTGTGTTTAAGTTTGGAATTGCATTTAAATGTTTTGAAATAACATCAATATATTATATTTTTAGTTTACGTTATGGTTAAATTATATGATTTTACCTGATTTAAAGTTTACACGTATAAATGTTTCAGAATTTTAGATTTGGGTTTGCGTTTATGTTTCAGAATTTTGAATTTGGGTTTGTGTTTAAATGTTTCAGAATTTGAGTTTGTGTTTGCGTTTATGTTTAAGAATTTGAGTTTGCATTTGTGTTTATGTTTAGATTTATATTCAACCTAAAAAAATTCATTTCTAGAAAATGAAGAAAAAAACAATTATATTATAATGCTACATAAAAAAAAATCATTTTACACATATTCATAAATACAGTAAAACATTTAAACAAAAAAAAAAAAGGGGACCTACATAATACTCGGCCGAGTAGTCACCTTCACCCCACACGCTAAAATCTAGCCCCTCAAAGTGCAAATGAGGGGCTAGCGCACTTTTTTTGGCTTTTTAAAATGATGGGTATACTCGGCCGAGTGTAACTCAGCCGAGTACCTCTCGGTTGAGAGTCCGAAGCCACATAGGTTCCACCCAGCGCCGCATGGCACCCACGACAACTCGACTATGTTAGACTCAGCCGAGATCTACTCGGCTGAGAATAACGTGAATTTGCACCTCGAAATGTCCCCAGGGGTGACATATTATTGTGCATTTACCCTACAATACTTTGATATTACCATCATAGATAAGCCAGACAAATCAAATGTGGTGGCAAATTTTCTCTCACGCCTACAGATTGCTGATGAACCCTTGTCGATCGATGATAGCTTCCCTAATGACCACCTATTCTCCATTGCAGCAAAAACACCTTGGTATGCTGATATTGCTAATTATCTAGTTTCACAAAAGGTACCTCCACACTTCCAAAGGAAAAGTGGTTACTAATAGAGAAAACTTTCAACTTTTCTTGGATTGCTAACTGTTTATTCTATACTGGCCTCAACCAACTATTGAGAAGATGCATTCGTGAGGAAAAAACTTATGACATCCCCCGGGCTTGTCATGATAAGCCCTGTGGAGGGAATTTTTCTTCCAAAAGGACAGCCATGAAGGTACTTAACGCTGGTTACTATTGGCCATCCCTCTACAAGGATTCAACCAATTACACCAAAAAATGTGATTGCTGCCAGTGGATGGGGCGACCTACTAAATCTAATGAAATTTCACTCTTTCCTCAGGTTGTAGCGACTCCATTTGATAAGTGGGGAATCCATTTTTTTTGTCCCATCACTCATGTATCAAATGACAATTCGTACATACTTGTATGAACTGATTATGTAACCAAATGGGTAGAGGTTAGAGCCATGAAGCATGCCAGAGATAACAAAGGTACACAGTTCCTGTATGAGGAGATATTTACATGCTATGGTGTACCTTATGAGTTAGTGACTAATCAAGGAGCTCAATTTACTTCCACATTAATTACTTCTCTGATGAATGAGTACAAAATCTGCCACCACAAATCAAGTCCCTATCACCCACAAGCGAATGGTCAGGCAAAAATTACTAATAGGGAGATAGAAGCTATGCTCACAAAGATAGTACACTTGCATAAGAAATATTGGAATAGTCATCTCCAAGAGGGAATATGGGCCTACCGTACTACATGGAAAACCACAATAGGGTTCACTCCTTTTGAGTTGGTATATGGAAAGACAGTTGTGATGCCGATTGAGTTTGAACATAAAAATTTATGGATGACATTACAGCTAAACATTTATCTTACTGAGGTGCAACACAATAGGATTGTGTAGCTTAACCAGCTGGATGAGATAAGGAAGGCAACCCTGCAGAACACAGAGTTGGTTCAGACACAACAAAAAAAATGGCATGACTCTCACATCTTTTCCAAACAGTTTTCTCCTGGTGACTGGGCTCTTTTGTATGACTCAAGATTCCAAGAAAACCAAGGTAAGATTACAAATCATTGGCTTGGCCCATATGATATTATCCATTTTTATTCTAACAGAGTAGTTTAGCTCTCTAATATCGACCCTGTACGTTTCAAGTTACTTGTAACTGGTCATAGGCTCCGCCTGTACCATAAGCCACAGACAAAAGCTGATTTCCTGTGATAGTTTGAGATTTCTCTTGCAGCACTGAACCTCCTACAGCCAAAGAACCTCCTCCTCCTGCTGAAGATCCCCTGTAGCTAATGAACCTCCTCTAGATGATGATCCTCCTGTAGCTAATGAACCTCTTTTGACTGAGGCCATTCCTGCAGCCACCCGATGTAATTATTTACTCTGGTCATCTCTTTGAAAATTTCCCGCATGCAATCGTAATAAAATTTTTGTTTCCCACAAAAATTTATTTTCCATAATAAAAAATCATTCCATCCACTTTTTCATCATTGTTATCTTCCATCCATGCGTCCATGACATCTCATTATTTGCTCAGTTTTCTTTTCCCTCTTTTACTCTGCCAACGTCATCAAATCTTTCTAGATTTGAGCATTTAACGGTATAATATTCTTAGGTACGCATTACTTTATTGTACCCAAAAAAAATTTTTATTTAATTTAATATGATTATGACACATTGTACTTAATAGAGTGATCCATTCTTGAATTGTCCATACATTTCCACGCAAGTGAGGACACTTGTAATTTTTTTGTAGGGGGTAGTAAATAGGGTTTTGTGAATAATAAATGAAATTTCCCATCAGCTCAAAACTTGCATCATTTCCAAAATAGCTATCATAATTACCAATCTTTGTCATTACTATTTTTCTACCTGGGTTTTACTAAGACATCATATCAGAACTTATGATTTGAAAAATGCTACATGTAAACTGTCAAAACTAGCCCTGTCTTTAACTCAAAAAATTTCAGCTTACTTTCACATCATTAGTTCAAAAAAAATCTTTTGTTTTGTCTTGTTTGAAACTACTAGAAAACTTTCATTCCAGTTCTAGACACATCATAGAAATTTTTCATTGAACATAGTAAAGATTATCAGTGGAAGCAAGGGGATTTTTGAGTTTTTCAGACATTGTTGGAATTCCAAAGTAGCATAATGGGTTGTTGTCCCATATGACATGAACCATCAAATCACCTAGTATTGTTAGAAGACCAGGAAAACATTCAGTTCTTTAATAGAGTAGGTTGGCTCACCTATTTTGTTAGGTTAAATGGGTATGACAAAGATACAGTACTAGAATTTTTGAGAACATACAACAATGGAATTGCATATGTTAAGGGGTTACGAATTGAAGCTTCAGAAGCACAAATTTTAGAAGTCTCTAGACTTCCATCTATAGGTGCAACATTTCCATATGGGCATGATGCATGAATGGCCAGAGCAAAATTTGCGTTACCAGCAGATTCCCCAATGGATTATAGTAAACAAGGAGTCAAGCGGACATCTATTTCGAGAAAATTTCCTTAGTTAGTCATTCATGTCATAAGGTACATTATCTATGAAGGCTATTTTTTCTTCTTGCATACAGTTCACTTTAAATTGTTGAGCCACTTACGGCATAACCGTTTAGTGAATCTTCCAAATTTTTTTTATGCCCTTTTGAATTTAAGTGCTAAAGAAGTATAGAAGGGGAGGCAGAACGCAGTAACCCACCATGGCTTAATTAAACAATTGGTGGAAAGGTCACTGAGGGATGTCTCTCCCATGTCTTGGGATAGATTTATTGAGGCACCTCATATTGAGTTGTATGCAGAATGGCCACGACCCAAGAATCAAGAAGAATGGGGAAATAACCCTAATGAGGAAGAAGAATTGGGTGAACACGATGAGCCCTTGAATACTTATTCCCCTTCAGGAGTTCATGAGGAAAATGTTCCCTCTAGTCATCCAAACCTTGCTTCAGGGAGTGGAGAAACCGAGGCTCCCACAATTTCTAGACAAAAGGATAAAAAGGGTAAAGGAAAAGAAAAATTTCTAGAATATATGAGCCGGGATATTCCTATGTCTACTATTTTTCCTACAGCCACACCCACTAAGAAAAGGAAAATTTCACAAAAGCAATTTGTAGCCTCTACTGATACCCTATTGCACAGAAGTGTTTGTTTGAACACCACACAACCTGAAGACACAAGTTCCCCTATGGCGACCAATGATTCTCATGTCTTCTCAGAGGAGCCCCTACAGGAGCAACCATAGTCAGGCAGTCCTATTTTCAAGTGCCAAAATATGGTGGACAAGGATCATGTAGCCGTTAAGGTCATTCCAAAAGTAGAGTGTGTAATACCAGAGGAAGTAGAGCCTCAAGTTGCTGGAGGAGAATCTTCTCCTCCATAGGATGACATTTACAGGGAAAGAACCCTTATTCCAGAAAATATACTAGGTTGGCCAAAGAAAGAGGAGGACCCACAAGCAGTCAGGGCGGTCCCACATCAGCAACCTAAGGAGGTAACTATTAAATCTCTATCGGTTGATTATTTCAATGCAATGCAATATCAAAAAATGATGTGGGAACTGGAAAAGGCAAAGTTAAGGAGGGAAATTGAAAGGAAACAACAAGAGATTAGTTTCTACAGAACAAGGTAAATAACATTGCAGATATAATTTTGGAATTAATGAAATGTAGGCCACCACCACAAGTTTACGCCCTATGCCTCAAAGAGCAGTTTTTTCTACTTAAATTAATGAGAATCCTTTAGGATGTCAGCTCAAGTATAGAGACCCCACATGAATTCATGGCTTCTTATAGCACATCACCTGACTGTGCTCAGAATTTTTTGTGTGAATTATACCTACACAATTATGTTGTTCCTTCTAATACTGACTGGAACCCCCTTCTGTTTACTAGAGATATACATTTGTCAGCCCTTGTTTCCTAGATTCAAAATGAGATAGACTATGGTGAGCAATTACATAAGTACAAAATTTTAGAAAAATCCATTTCCTTGCCTCTACATCTAGAAAGTCGGTCACCATGACAGATTTACTATGACTGGATGAAAATTATGTATGGATTTCATGATTCTACAGTGAGGAAACGAATTCTAGAAATCCATGAGGAAGTCTTCTTGGCTTTTGAAAAATTGTCATTATCAGACAAAGACAAGGCAGCTGCAGGGTTAAAATAGAGATGGGAAAGACTTACCTTGGCACTTAAGAAGGCAGAGACACATAGTATGATTAACTTGCATGCTACAATGCAATGTGTTAATTGGTATATATGCCAAGGAAGACAACCAAGGCCCAAGCATTGGTTGCTGCTCACTTTCCAACCTCCCCTGATCTTATGGCCATTATACAGTTGCATAGATGATGAAATAGATGAGCAACATGAACTGGGAAGATGGGTAAATATGGAGTGCACAAATGGGTTCTACTAGCACATTGGCACTGCCATGGTTGGAGAAACATAGGAAGGCAACCTCCGGGTTCTTTCCAAAATCTAGAATGTCTCAGTGCTTGAGGACCGACACTAGTCTTTGTACGGGGCAGAATGATGGGCCATTTTAATGGAATATTTTATATACCTTAGGGGAACTTTTTGCTAGGACCTTTCTTATGTTTTCTATTATTATTCCAAGACTTTATGCTCTAAAAATATTATTATGTGATAGTCAATCACTGAACCTATGCCATGGACATATGCTACTTAATCTGCTTTATCGGGATGAATATGCTCTATTTTGTTGCTATGAACTCATGATCATAAATGAATGAATTGACTATTTGGACAATAGATAATGTTTGTGTTTTGAATGAATTCCACAAATACTTTTATCCTAATGGTGTTATTGTAGCGCATTGAAGTAGCAACTGACATCCGGTTCAGATGAGCATGTCTTTGTGTTGGTCACTTGACGCGGTCCTCCAGTAGACACACATAGATGAAACATCAGCGCAACAGTGGTGGAAGTTTTCCAGATTGATCTAGGTGGAGACAATTCAGCAGAGGCTTGGCAAAGTGCAATAATTTCTTTGATGAAATCTAGGAGAGAGTGGGAATTTGGATTTGTTGTCTATGCAGTTTCTTCCTCTCTTCTTGACCGATTTTATTTCTTGCTTTCCAGTTTTCCTTTCTGTTAGATAGTTGTAATAAAAGATCTGCCTTTTCTTAGGGCATGTGGAGTTTAGCAGTTAGATTTTTTTTCCTTTAAATAAATCCCCGCTCCTGCGTGAGAAGGAGGGTAGTAGTATTATTATAGTTGCATTCTGTTATTTTGTAGAAAAGAATTTATGTACTCTTTTATTCAAGTTAATGAGAAAATGAAGTTTTGAGTTCAGAACTGTGTAATTGAGTATTCTGGGTACTCACCCAAGGGGGCCCACTTGGTGAGGAATCCTTAGTTTTGATTCATTCTAGCTAGTTTTTTTTCTTACATTTCTATTATTTCAAATCCTATGCTAAACAGCTCCTGCAGCCAAAGCCACAAGACAACTACTGCTTCTTGCGGCCAAGCGGCAGAGTAACTAAAGCATTATAGTTGTTTGTGTGCATTCTTCCATCCTTCTATCAGCCTTCATTTCCATCATTTATTTTCAAAGCATCTACTTCCATAGCATTAGTTCAAATTTCCTTTAAGTATTCATTTCATGCATCAATAGTATAGTTTCCTTTCGAAAGCATTTATTTCCTGCATCCATAGAGTAGTTCTTTTCCAGCATTTATTTCCCACAACAATTATAGAAAGACTGGTTGAAGAAGTGCTTGGTGCATATATTTTGTTTTCCCATTTCAAGTAACACGTCCCTGGGTTTGACATATTAAATGAGTTTATTGTAAAGTGGATGAAGTGCTTGGTTAGATGTCCAATCCCTAAGTTAAAAGGATTATTCCTAGAATCTGAATCTTTATAGAAAGTGATCACTGCTATTTGGTAAATCTTAAGAATAAGGATTAACAGTGAACTCCAAGCAGTAGTTATTTGATAAGATTATTTAATGGCATACATCTTGTAGGATTGAAGGTAACTAGAGGTTTATATTTGAGATATAAAGTTTTGTGGTTGATTTATTAGATTATTTTGAGGCTACTGATTCACCCCNCCCCCCCCCCCCCCCCCCCACTCTTAGTTATTCTAACAATTGTTATCAGAGCTTGTGTGCTTACAAAGGAAGGTTTCAAGACCTAAGCTAAAGATCACAAGATGAGAAAATGGGATGTGCCTAAGTTGAACAAGGAAAACTTGGCATCATGGAAAAGTAGGATAAGACTCCACCTATCAAGTATTGGAAATGATGTTATTCAATACTTGGATACTGAGTATTTGTTTCCTATAGGACCTCACACACTTGATCAATTGAGAGAAAAGCATGAGCATAATTCTATGATGATAGAACTTGCTTCCTCACTCTCCGATGCTGAATTTGAAGATGTCAAAACATGCACCATAGCAAAGAAATCGTGGGACAAATTGAAGCTTATACATGGAGGAGATGCAAATGTACTAAGAGCTAAGGCAGAAATCCTAAGAGGTAAATTTTATGACCTAAGAATGAGAGAAGGAGAAAATATCACATAGTATAGCTACAGAATAAAAGAGGTAGTCAATGTTATCTAAGGAGTTGGAGGTTTACTTGAAGAAGAAACAATGATAAGTAGAATCCTAAGAACCTTACTTCCTATTTATGCTATTAGAGTATCTGTTATACAAGAAATGAGAGTAGTATCAAATAACAATGTCACTCTAGATAGTTTGGTTGGTAGACTTATTTCATTTGAGATGAATAACTTTGACAACAGTGTCTTACCATCTATTGAGTCTGCATTCAAATCTTCTTTGAAAATAAGTAAGTCAAGTCATAAAAACACTATGAGAAATGATAGTGAAAGTGATAGTGATGACCAAGAACTTGATGAGATTGAAGCACTAATGGCTAGAAGATTACAGAAAGGAAAATGTCAATACAAAGGTAAATTACCATTGGTATTTTTTAATTGTAAAGAGCTTGGAAAATTTCCTGATAGGTTTCCTAACAAAAGAAAAGAAGACAAAAATAGTGATAGATCATATGAGAATAAGTTTGATAGAGGTGATGACAAATATTACCGAAGAAACCGACAATCTGGAAGAAGAGACAACCAAGACTACAAGGACAAAGGGAAGAAATATTGTTATCTAGCTGAGAATATTGACACCGAATCTAATGAAGATATTGATGTGGTATTTGTTGCTATGAATGATGATTCAAATAAAGAAAAAATTATGTTGAAACTGCACTCATATCTAAGGTTAGTAAAAATGATGTCTAGATTATTTATAGTGGTTGTACTCACCACATGATTGGAAATAAAGAAAAGTTTGAAACTTTTGAGTATTATAATGGTGGATCAGTAAGAATGGGTAATGACTCACCTTGTCCGGTTGAAGGTAAAGGAACCATAATGTTGAATAATCTAATCAGATCTAAAAATGCATACTAGGTAAAAGGACTTAATTATAATCTATTGAGTGTTTCACAACTGAATAACACAGGTCACCAAGTTGCATTTGAAAACAAAAAGGAAAAGATATTTAATGAATCATGAAGGTTGATCGGAGCTTGTGAATAGAAAAAAGGTAACCTATTCTATCTTTATATATAAAGGAGGACATAACATATAAAATATGTATATGTAAAGTAAACAATATATATAATCTTTACTATATAAAAATATATATTGATAAAAGTATTATTTTATATTTATACTTATGTATAAATATAACTAAGAAGAACTTAAACAACATAAAATAAGTGTGTATACACACACACACATGAACATATATGCACATTAAATGCATATAAAAAATATCAAAATATCTAAGATTAAAAAATAAACAAATATAAAGACATGACCACAAAAGCAAGAAAAAAATTAAAACGCCAAAGCAGAGGAAGAAGACAAAACCTATATACCAAGGGGGGAAAGAAAAAAACCACAGGGCCAAAAGGGGACAAGGAGAAAGAGATGAGGGACCTGAGGAGAACAACAAGGATGAGAATATGAAAAAAAGAGGCAATGAAGAGAAGACATGAAAAAGATAAAATGGGGGACAAGGGAACAAATTAGGGGCAAGGGGGTTGATTTCCAAAGAAGCAATAACAAGGATTTCCATGAAGACTTAATGTCCACCCTTCAACCTAATTAAGGTTTGAAGAGTGCTTGCTGATTTTGATGGCTTCCTTAAGTTTACACTTGAAAAATTTATCTTCCTTAGAAAACATTTGTGTGTTCTCCAAACATATATGGTACATAGTGGCAGACGATTGGCTTGCAAGGGAAAATTTGAGGACCTGATAATGTCTAATATCAGTTTTGTGATATTTGATTATGGTGTTGAAAGATCTACCTATCTTTCCAATGTAAGGGACAACACAAGAGAAGATTATTTTGTAGACACCAGATTCATAAAAGATATCTTTTAGATCTTTTAGTGAAGCAATTTGAAGTCTCATAGTGGAGAAGGGATTGAAGGCATAATGAAGACCTTTCTTATGAAGGATCTTATATATTTTTGGGGATGATCTTGTAATGTAGGGTGACACAGAGGCCAAGGGAGTTAAAGGTGGGAAGGCTTGGAATTGGAAATGAATTGGAGCTTCATTTGGGAGAGAGCCCTTGATATTATATTACTCAAATAACCATTCAATCTAAATATACTATAAAGATGGTTGAGCTCTTGATTTATGAATTCATCATCACAAATATGGTAGGCTCTCATGGTAAGAGACTTGAGGACACCCATTTTTTGACTAAGGTGGTGATGAGACGAGGTGTACAAATAAAGGCGTGTGTGTGTGTGGATATGTATATATATATATATATATATATATATATATATATATATATATATATATTGTTGAAGACAATTATTCAATTGTTTATTATCATTGATGTTACACATGCATTTACACTTATATAGTGATATTACACAAATGTCTACATTCGGACCGAGCACAGATGGTGAACAGAATGAGTTATTTAGTGTTGACCGAGTTCAGTCAGGCATTGAAGGAAGTTCAGTGTTGACCAAGTCACTCTGGCATTTCAGTCTTGGTCGGGTATTTAGTGGCAGCTGACTAATAGTGACTTATATTCTATAATTAATTGGTTATATGAGGATGACTAAATTATGATTTATTATTAGAAGTATATTCAAGATGACTTGATAGGGCTTACCATATAAATTAAAGTTCAATTTTGGATTGAATGTGAGTAAGGTGATAGCAAGAAGAGAAAGCATAAGTGTGGAATTCTATGATATGAAGACTGAAGGCGAAATCAGACAGGATTCTGATTGAATACTGATCACTTGGAGCTACAATAGAACATCTAATCAGAAAGGATCTAGTTAAAATCATAACAAAGATCTGAATCAGCAAAGACAATTTCTTACACATATAGGTCAATTCATTGTTACTTTCTAACAATTTTAGCAGTGATCTAAACTCTCTTAACATAGTAGACTTAACAGTCTTTTTGGAAATCCTCTCACAAGGTAGAATTTCTATGTTGAAGTGTTGAAGACCTCTAGCAAGGCCACTCCTCACAAGGTGATTAAATCCTTTAACAAGGTCACACCTAACAATGTGTTATTGTAACCTTTAATAGGGTTAGCTCCTAATAGGGCTCACTTCAGAAGAGTGAAAAATAGTAACTAGTTACGTTGGTGGTTTTTCCCATATTGGGTTTTCATGTTAAATCTTGGTGTCACCTGTGTATATGTTATTTGTTTCATTATTTATGTTTCTACACTTAAATCTCTAAAGTATAATTGTATTGGATATTATAAAGATTACTTTGACACCCGAGTTACAGAAGAATATCTTAATTAATTGAGTAACAGTGTTAAAGTATTTAAGACATCTAAGGGACAAAGAAATTTTTTTGGAGTAACTAATTCAACCCTCCCCTCTCAGTTACTTATCTCATTTCCAACAATTGGTATCAAAGCTTCAAGTGCTTTTAGAGAAGGTTTCAAGGCGTAAGCTAAAGATCAAAGATGTCTTACAGAAGGGAGATTTCTAAGCTAAATAAAGAAAATTCCCTAGCATGGTAGGATTTGATGAAGCTACATCTATCTACTATCGATGATGTTGGTCTGCAGTTTTTGGAGAGAAAATATGTGGAACCAACAGGGAATATGAGTGTGGAACAGATGATGGAACAAAAGAATCAAAACATAATGATGATTGACATAGCTTCTTCACTCAACTACTCAAAATTTGATGAAGTCAAGGACTTCCCTATAGCCTATGATATATGGAAGAAATTATAGGACATTCGTGGAGGAGATTCAAATGTAAGAAGAGCCAAAGCAGAAAGTCTAAGAGGACAATTTGACTAGATGAAAATGAAAGAAGGAGAAGACATTACAGGATACAGTGACACAATCAAGAAGAATGTGAGTGCCATCAGAGTTGCAGGATGAATAATTGAAGATACAACAGTGGTAAAAAAGGTACTAAGAACTTTACTTCCTATCTATGCTATTAGAGTTTCAAATATTCAAGAGATGAGGTGCAATAAAGATATAACTCTGGATACATTAGTGGGAAGGCTTACAAATTTTGAGCTGGACAACTTTGACAATTACTCTCCTAGCTCTAGCAATCTTGAGTCTGCATTCAAAGTGAAACTGAACCTTGGTAAGAAGGATAGATACTCAAAAGGGAAGCAGATTGAAAGTGATAGTGATGATGAATCTAATGATGAAGATATTGTCATAATTGAAGCACTACTTGCAAGAAGAGCTACAAAAGGAAAATACAGAGGAAATATACCATTGATTTGTTTCTCATGCAATGAGGTTGGTCACATTGCTACAAAGTATATGAAGAAAGAATCTACAAAGATGAGAAAAAGTTCAACAAATTCAAGGGCAAGAAAGATTTAAAGAACTATAAAAGATACAAGAATAAAGGTAAGAAGCCTTGTTAAATTTCTAAATATTCTGACAGTGATGAAGAAGAAGAAATGGTTTATATTATTGTTAAGGATGAGTCAGACAAATAAGATGAAAAGACAACACTTTTATCACACATAAATAAAAATGACACATGGATAATTGATAGTGGTTGTTCTCATCACATGACTAGTGATAAGACATAGCTTGAACATCTTGAACACTATGATGGTGGGAGTGTCAGTTTTGGGAATGATGAACCTTTCCCTGTAAGAGGAAAAGGTTGCATTGTTCTGACAGAAGGAATCAAATGTGATAATGCTTATTGGGTTGAAGGATTGAGGATAAATATACTCAGTGTAGCATAGCTGAAAAAAATTGGCTTCAAGGTGGAATTCATGAATGGTAAAGCCCAACTGTTGGATGGTAAAGGGAACCTAGTCAGAATAGGAAAACAAACAAAAGGTAATCTATTCTATCTTGATCTCACTGAAGGTTCATGCTTTATTGCACAAGTAGAAGAAAGTTGGTTATGGAATAAAAGGTTGTGTCATGTAAAATTTGATAATCTGGTAAACATAAGCAAGAACAAGAGTGTTAGAGGTATTCATATTTTAAAGAAACTTGAGTTAGCAATATGCAAACAATGTCAAATCAGAAAGATGAGCAAGAATAGTTTCAAAAGAAATAATTACAACACTGATGAAGTCTTGGAATTGGTACATACTGATCTATGTGGACCAATTGGAACAACAATATATACTGGAGAGAAGTATTTTATTCTATTTGTTGATGATCATTCTGGAATGATGACTACCATGTTTCTCAAAGAAAAATCAGAAGCTTTTCATAAATTCAAGTGGTATCTTGAAAGAGTAGAAAAGAAAATAGGAAAGAAACTAAAATTCCTAAGATCTGACAGAGGAGGAGAATTCATTTCAAATAAGTTCAATGAATTATGTAATGAGAGAGGAATCAAAAGACAGGTATCTACACCTGGTACACCACAACAAAATGGAATAGTAGAGAGAAGAAATAGATCCATCATTAATTGTGCCAAAACTCTAATGATTGAAAAGAATGTTTCTGCCAAATACTTGGAGAAGGCCATCAACACTACAACGTTCACCCTGAACCGAGTTCAACTAAAGAAAGGTAGTAATATGACACCTTTTGAATTATGGTATGGCTATAAACCTAATGTTTGTTATTTCAAAGTATTTTGAAGTAGATAATATAGCTTGAAGGAAGCTAGAAATGGAAAACTAGATGCAAAAAGTGATGAAGGAATATTCCTAGGTTACTCATGTAAAAGCAAAGCATACAAATGTCTAAATCTTACTACTCACAAAGTCATAGAAAGTGTACATGTCAAGATTGATGAGTTTGTAGAAAAATGTGAAGAGAAGAGCAGTAAAGAGCCTGAAGACTATAGGAAATTTGTGTATTATGAACCTAATACTATACCTATGACTCGAGCAATGGTTATGGGACAACAGATTTGTTGAACACTAAATATACTAGCACAAACTGTGCAACCTGAGCTGCTGGTAGAAGAGACCGAGTCACAGATAGAGGAAACTGAGTCACAAATAGAGGGAACTAAGTCACAGACAGAGGAACCTGAGTCACAGATAGAGGGATCCAAGTCCCAGATGGTGGAACCCAAGCATCAGACATAGGAACAAGAAAGAATGTTTGAGAATGACAGACCTAGTGGATCAAGTCCATAACCTACAACAAAAGATGCAATACTTTCAAGATATGTTAAAAGGCATCATGCACCTAAGAAGATAATTGGAGATCAGATAGAAGGTGTAATGAAAAGGAAGAAACTCAATGGTACATGCTTACTAAGTAAATTTGAACCTAGAACTGTTAAAGATGCATTGAATGATGAAACTTGGATAGAAGCAATGAATGAAGAAATTGAGCAGATTGAGAAGAACAAGACTTAGACTCTTGTGCCTAGGTAAAAGGACAAGAATGTGATTGGAACCAAGTGGTTTTTTTATAAATAATATGAATGAAAATGGTAAAGTTTCTAGAAACAAGGCGAGACTCTTTTGTAAAGGATATGCTCAAGAAGAGGGTATGGACTATGGAGAAAATTTTTCTCCTGTTGCAAGACTTGAAGGAGTCAGAACTCTTCTGGCATATGCTACACATAAAGGATACAAAGTATATCAAATGGATGTGAAATCTACATTTCTAAATGGAATCCTAGAAGAAGAAATCTACATTGAACAACTTGAAGGATTTATTGATCCTAGAAGAAGTGATATAGTTTGCAAGTTGCACAAAGCATTATCTGAACTAAAGAAAGCGCCCAGAGCCTGGTATGAAAGACTGCATAGCTATCTAATAAGCATTGGATTTTAGAGAACCAATGATAATAGTATCCTATACATCAAAGAAGGACCACAAAAAAAAATACTGTTAGAAGAGATATTTATTGATGACATATTATTCACTGGTTATGATGACCTATGCAAAGCATTCTCTGTAGCTATGAGTAAAGAATTTGAGATGTCTATGTTTGGTGAGATCAAATTATTTTTTGGATTACAAGTACATCAAATGAAGGATTGTATCTACATTACTCAATCAAAATATATCAAGGAGATACTTAAGAAATTTGGTATGGAATATTCCAAACCTGTTGGAAAACCCATGTGTACCGGACAAAAAATGTCTAAAGATGATGATTCAAAGGAGGTAGATTAGACCGACTATAGATCCATGATTGGAAAATTTAAATATGTTTTTCACACCCAAATTGATATTGCATTGGTAGTTGGTATTTTTGCAAGATTTTCAGCTAATCCCAGAGATAATCGCCTAATGAGAATCAAAAGAATTTTGAGATATCTGAAGGGTACTGAAGACTATGGTTTATGGTATAAGAAAGGTGGAAACTTTGATTTAAAGGCATTCACTGATGTTTATTGGGATAGAAGTATAGATGATGGGAAAAGCACTAGGGGTGGAGCTTTCTTTCTTGGAAAGAGGTTAGTATAATGGACTAGCAAGAAATAGAATTAGATCTCTCAGTCTACAACAGAGGAAGAATATGTTCCTGCAACAGTGAACTATTCAAAAATCATATGGATCAAGTAGTTGTTATCAAGAATGAAGGAATAAGTAAAAGAGTCAGTTATTATCTACTACAACAACACTAGTGCCATTAACATTTCAAAGAATCTTGTGATTCACACCAAAGCCAAGCATATAGCAATATAGTATCATTTTTTGAGGGAATTGGTACATAATAAAGAAGTAAGGTTGGAATATCTGAATACCAAAAAACAAGTTGCATACATATTCACCAAACCTTTACCTAAGGATGCATTCTTGTATCTTAGAGGAAAGATATGGGTGCTTCCCCTAACTGGAGCTCACTAAAATACAGTTTAGTGATGCATCAACCTACCTGACAATGAAGATCTATCAGTTGATGTAGGTACATCAGAGAACATTGCAGATGAATTTGTACATTTAGGTACATTAAAATTACAAAGTATAATAGTATTGATTATTGATATTTGTGGAGATGGTGTCTTTGGCATGTGTTGTCAAAGAGGGAGAGTTTTTTATAATACATAAGAATAAGATAAAAGAAGGAGACTTTTGCTATAATACAGTAAGAGGGGGATTTTGATGTCAGAGGGAGTTTTTGGATGAGAATCATAATGAAGCTAAAGACATTAATAAAAAATTTATGTTTCTCTACAATTATTTGTATTATGAAATGTTGTGTTACCATCAATGCCAAAGAGGGAGATTTTTGAAGACAATTATTCAATTGTGTATTGTCATTGATGTTACACATGCATTTACACTTATATAGTGATGTTACACAAATGTCTACATTTAGACCAGGCACAATTGGTGAATAGAATGAGTTATTTAGTGTTGACCAAGTTCAGTCAAGCATTGAAGGAAGTTCAGTGTTAACCAAGTCACTCAGGCATTTTAGTCTTGGTTAGGAATTCAGTGGCAGTCGACTAAAAATGATTTATATTCTATAATTAATTGGTTATATGAGGCCGACTAAATTATGATTTATTATTAGAAGTATATTCAAGCTGATTTGACAGGGTTTACCATATAAATGAAAGGTCAAGTTTGGATTGATTGTGAGTAAGGTGATAGAAAGAAGAGAAAGCAGAAGTGTGGAATTTTGTGATATGAAGAGTGAGGGAAAAATCAGACAAGATTCTGATTGAGTACTGATCACTAAAAGATGCAATAGAATATCTGATCAACAAGGATCCAGTTATAATTAGAACAGAGATCTGAATCAGCAAAGACAATTTCTTACACATACAGGTCAATTCATTGTTACTTTCTAACAATTGTAGCAGTGATCTAAAATATCTTAATAAAGTAGACTTAAGAGTCTTTATGTAAATCCTCTCACAAGGTAGAATTTCTATGTTGAAGTGTTGAGGACCTCTAGCAAGGCCACTCCTCACAGGGTGATTAAATCCTTTAACAAGGTCACACCTAATAGTGTGTTATTGTAGCCTTTAATAGGGTTGGCTCCTAACAGGGCTCACTTCAGAAGACTAAAAAATAGTAACTAGTTACATTGGTGGTTTTTTCCCATGTTGGGTTTCCACGTTAAATCTTGGTGTCACCTATGTATATGTTATTTCTTTCATGCTTTATGTTTCTGTACTTAAATCTCTAAAGTATAATTGCATTGGATATTATAAATATTACTTTGACACCTAGGTTACAGAAGAATATCTTAATTAACTGAGTAACAGTGTTAAAGTATTTAAGACATCTAAGGGATGAAGGATTTGTTTTGGAGTAACTGATTCACCCCTCCCCTCTCAATTACTTATCTCATTTCCAACAATATGTGTGTGTGTGTGTGTGTGTGTACACATGCACACATACGTACATGTAAAATTCTCTTTTTTTTGGTAATTTTTTTTAAAATTTGGTTTTTTTATTTTATTTTTTATTTTTTTTATCGTGTTGCCCCGTCTTTGACCTCCCTTATCTATTATTTGACCTTTCTCCTATATTTGCATTCCTTTCTTGGTCTGAAACCTCTTCCCTCTCAACCTTGGGTTGGCTCTCTTTTTATCCTAATGAGATCTACAAGTTCACATATTTCTTCTCCTTGAAATTTCTTTCATCCTAAATGAATCACAGAGTGTGGTCTGAAACATTGAATCCCTAATTTGAACTCCACCTAAATTTGATGTCCCTTCTTCTATAACCTCCTTGAAAAAAATAAAATATTATAAAATATTAATTTAAAAATGTTATCATTAATTGAAGGTCTAAACTTCTCTATTGTAAGAAAAATACTTAACACAACATTCACACATTATAATACCTAAAGTGGAATCGAATGCCTTCAAAAAAACTACACAAAGAGGCAAAGTTAGTAGGAAAAATTGAAAGTATGAAAAATGCTAGCTAAATGAAACTAGGAAAGTGATTAAAAATCATTTCTCATAAGCTCGTGATAGAAGCGTGTGCCCCAAATCAGAAATAATTGAAAGGGATGTCAATTCACACTAAAGAATGAATATTCAAATTTATCACCACAAAATCTAATGATAATCACCAACTAAATTACTGTGAGGGTGGTGATCTAAAGTTAAAAATAATAATGTATCTTAATGGAGGAAAGGTTTCAAAAGTAGTAACAACAACTCTCATTCACCAAAATAATCCCTAAGCTTTGTTAAAAGGGGAAACAATCCATGCTAGCATTCACTAGATAATCAATGACTTTATTATCTTATAAAAAGTAACAACCACATTTTATCATATAAAAATGGCTATATAAAAGATGAATTATTTGTAGTATATTATTTAATCTCTATTTCTTTAATTGATTCTTATACAAATTGTTAATAATGCAAGAGCATCTTGGGATCTTGGCAATCTTGCATCAATAAAAAATATTTGATTTCTTATTTTTCCTATTTGATCCATTCTAGTGTTTCTTTCTACGATCATTCTATGCATATTCTCAGAGGTTGTGGTCCTTCTAGCATGTTTGTGGCTTCATTCTTGTCACCCTTCTTGGATCATGCATCCTTTTGTTACTTAGCATTTGAGATCTTTCAGATTCTTGGTGAAACTATCATGTTCTTCATGTTTTTGGCCAATATTTGTATTTTATAATCTAGTAAAGGGTTTCCCAATAAACGAAGCCTAATGGCTCATTTATTGATGATGTTATGTTTGTGGTCAACCTACTTGAGGGATCATGTTTCATATTCCACTCATTGGATGAATATCCTTATAATTTTGGGTCCTAATCTATATGTGTAATACATTTTATTTTTCTTTGGGAAATGTAATCTTTCATGGATGACCTGATGTTTGTGAAGGCCTTATATACTCTTGTAATTTTTTCCCAAAGGAAATAAGAGAGAGACAACAAAATAGTAGCTTAGCACTTGTTGGACTCTGATCAATAGATCAGACTAAAGTAAGTACCTATTGAATGTTCGTGTAGTTGTTGTTGATTACATATGGTATAAAAACATAACCTATAGAAGTTTCTAATCAGGCATGTATGCCTCAAAAGTATCACATCTTGAATTTGTTCTTGTAATTGGTCATTTAATAATAAGAAGGTTGATCTTGCTTTCATTTCCTTTTTTTTCTTTGCTTCTGTCGTGTGACCCTTTCTACAAGGATTGGTTGGACTCAGTGAGTTCCCATTGTTCTTGGCTACGTTAGGGTGGTGTCAGAGCAAGGTTTTTTAACCTAGGGTTTTCTTGTGGGGTGGCTAAAGAGAGGATCTAACATACAACTATTGAAAATTGTTAAAATGGCCAGGAGGAATGTTAGAGGTGGAGAAAGGAATGCATATCTAACTATCTTAGATTTGTTGACACAAATTTCTACTAGATTAGAAGAGATGGAAACTACTCAGATGAGAGGAAAATATATAGAGGATTAAAGTGATGAAGAATGAGACAAACAAAATCAAGAAAGGGAAGGAGAGAACAATGAGGTGCAACCAGATTTTAATAAAGAATAAGAGAGGTTCATTAGAGCTTTGACTAATGTTAATAAGAGACCTCATTTTAATCCACCTAATTATCATGGAAACTTGGCTTCAGATGAATTGATAGATTGGACCACAGAGATGGACAAGTACTTTGAACTTGAAGGAACCAGTGAGGAGAAGAAGGTAAAATATGCTTGTAGCAAGTTAAAAGGGCATGAATTCTTATGGTGGGAACATTTACAAACATATTGGAAGAGAAGAGGTAAAGATAAGATCAAATCTTGGGATATAATGGTGAATAAATTAAAGGCTAACTTTTTGACTGGAGATTACCAAGTAAGTATATTTTGGAAGTTGTAGAACTTGAAGCAGAAGAAATTAAGTGTTATGAGTTACACTAAGGAATTTTACAAGTTGAATATGAGATCTGGTCATGTAGATGATGAAGTTGAACAAGTTTCTCACTACCTTAATGGATTAAGGGTGTCAATACAAGATAAAATTAGTCTGATATAGAGTAGGAGTGTGGAAGAATCTTATAAGTGGTCTTTGAAGGATTAAGAAAAGTTAAACTTAAGGAATGAGAAAATGCAAAAAGGTAGAAGATGAAGATTTCAGAGAGTTTGATCCATTACTAATGATGGAGGTGGTAGATCTTTTGCAAATCAAGATAGGAATGATTAAAAAATAAGGATAATGATCATTATAGGATGAATGATAAGATTTCCTATCATAGGGAAGGACAAGGTAAGTGTGAAAGAAGGAATTTTAGTGGCACTTGTTTCAAATGTGGGGAAGCAGGGCACTGAGCCTTTGAGTGCAAACAAGGAAACTATGAGAAGAAGACAAAAGATAGTAGATGAAAACAATTTGCAGATAAGGAGTCTAATGGATCAGTAAACAACAATCAAGCAGAGGAAGGAACAACCTTGATGACTCAGAGAATCCTATATGAGAGAGAACAAGATAAGGAATCTTTACAGAGGAAGAATTTGTTCAGAACCAAATTCAAGGTACAAGAATGGGTGTGCAATGTTGTCATAGATAGTGGCAGTTCTTATAGTCTTGCCTCGAAGGAATTGGTTGACAAACTGAAGTTGCAAAGGTTGAAGCATCCTAAACCCTATAAGATTTTAAGGATACAAGATGAACAAAAAGTACTAGTAAGTGAACAATGCCTAGTTAAATTCAAGATTGGGAAGTATTATGATGAGGTTTTGTGTGATATTTTCCTATGGATGTGTGTCATATCTTGTTGGGTAGACCATGGCAGTATGATAGGAAAGATATAAATGATGGGAGGAAGAATGTATATACCATTGTTCCTAATGGGATGAAGCAAAATTTGTTACCTTGAGAGGAATCCCTTAAGAGTGAAGTGTGTACTAGTAAAATGATTTGTTTAGTGGATGGCATAAAGTTATTGGATGGCATGAGGCATTATAATGTGTTTTTTTTCTTTAGTAACCAAGAATTCTAGGGAGATTGTATCAGGAGAAGAACACCCAAAAGAAATCATTGAGTTGTTGAATGAGTATGTAGACATCATATCAGATAATGTCCCTAATGGATTACCACCTATGAGGAGTATTATCCATTGTATGGATTTGATACCAGGGGATAGTTTTCCTAACAAAGAAGCCTATAGGATGACACTAGCAGAGAATGAAGATCTCAATAGGCAAGTACAAGATTTTTTGCAGTGGGGATTGTTTAGAGAAAGTCTGAGTCTGTGTGCAGTGCCTGCAATATTAGCACGTCAGAAAGATAGAAAATGGAGGATGTGTACCGATTATAGATCCATCAATCAGATCACAATCAAGTATCATTTTCTTTTTCCAAGGATGGATGATTTGATGGATTGTTTGAGTGGAGATAGATATTTCACCAAGGCAAATTTGAAGAGTGGATAAAATCTTATTAGAATTAGAGAAAGTGATGAGTGGAAAACCAGTGTTATCTTTACCTGATTTAATAAGGTGTTTCATGTAGACTATGATGCTAGTGGAAATGCAATTAGATTTGTCTTGAGTCAAGTGTCTTTTATACTTAATTGAGAAATTAAATGATTCTAAAAGAAGGTATTAAATGTATGATTAGGAATTTTATGCCATAATACAAGCATTGAAAAAATGGAGACATTATTTGTTGTCGAGGGAGTTTGTATTGTATACTAATCATCAAGCATTGAAGTACTTGAATAGTAAAGATAAGTTAAACTAGACATATCAGATGGGTTGAGTTCATACAGAGCTATAGATTTGTGTTGAAATGTAAGGGTGGTGTGAAAAATAGAGTTGTTGATGCCTTGAGTAGGAGAAGAGATTTCTTGACTGAAATAAAGATAAGAGTATTGGAATTAAATGAGTTAAAAACATTATATGAGGATGATCCAGACTTCACTAAACCTTGGAAAGCTTGTAGAAAATCTATTTTTGTAGACAAGAGTAAGTGGTTAGATTATTTTATTTAGGATAGAATGTTATTCAGAGGTAGTCAGTTGTGTATACCCAAAATTTCTATGAGAGATAATATCATTAAGTAGAAACATAGTGGAGGATTGGAAGGACATTTGGGCATTGATAAGATGGTAGCTTTGGTGAGTGAGCACTACTTTTGGCCACAATTTTAGAAGGATGTGAAAATTTTTGTTTAGGTTTGTAAGGTGTGTAAAATCACAAAGGGTAGTAATCAGAATGTTGGATTATAAACACCTTTGATAGTACCAGTTAGGCCATGGGAAGAGATCAACATGGATTTTGTGCTTGGTTTTCCAAAGACACAAAGATGCTATGATTTAATTTTTGTGGTTGTAGATAGATTTTCAAAATTAGCACATTTCATTCCTTGTAAGAAGAGTACAGATGAAGTGCATGTAGTTGATTTAAGGAGATTGTGAGATTACATGGATTACCTAAAAGAATTATTTTAGATAGGGATATTAGGTTTGTTGGCTATTTCTAGAGAACACTTTTGAGGAAGATGAATGCAGATTTGAAGTATAGTTATACTTTTCATCCATAGACCGATGGACAAATAAAGTTTTTGAACAAGAGTTTGGGGAATTTTTTGACATTTTTAGTTGGAGATAAGCCAAGAAATTGGGATTTAGTTTTGCCTCAAGCATATTTTTCTTATAATAATTCAATAAATAGAAGTACATGGAAGATACCATTTGAGATAATTACTAGTTTTAATCCTAAGGGAGTGGTATAATTGAGGGATGTCAGTCGAGATATTAAGAGGAGTGATAAAGGATAAAAATTTGTGAAAGTTATGAAGTCATTACATGAAGAAGTGAGACAATATTTGGAGAAAATAAATCAAGCTTAAAAGAGGAGAGAAGAGATGAAACACAAACATAAGGAATTTTAGATAGGAGAAGAAGTTATGGTGTACTTGCAGAAGGGGAGATTTCCTTTTGGTACATACGAAAAGTAAAGGATGAAGAAAATGGTCATTATAAGATCTTGAGGATATTTGATTCAGGGAATGCTTATGAATTAGAATTACCAGAAGACATGGATATATCACCTGTATTCAATGTTGTAGATTTGTATGAGTATCATCAAATCAGATCCCAATAGTAGTGATGGATCATATGTGGAAAAATAGTATCCTAGGAAGATGATGGAGTAGATAGAGAATATTTTGGATAGTCGAGTTGGTCAAAGTACACAAAGTAAGAAGTATATGGAGTATTGTGTTAAATAGGATAGACCAGTCAAAGATTCTTCATGGATTTCTCAGGTTGAGGTAGACCATTTTGTTTTTCCTTGAGCCCCAACAAATTGAGAGGCTCAATTTTCAAATAACCTTGGGTGTCTGATGTAGGAGCATCTTGGGATCTTGGCAATCTTGCATGAACCAAAAATATTATTTTTCCTATTTTTCATGTTTGATCAGTTCTGGTGTTTCTTTCTGCAATTATTCTATGCATATTCTCAGAGGATGTGATCCTTTCATCATGTTCATAGATTCATTCTTGTCACCCTCCTTAGATCACACATCATTCGGTTACTTCACGTTTGAGATCTTTCAGATTCTTGGCGAGACTGTCTTGTTCTTCATGTTTTTGGCCAATCTTCGTATTTTTCGATCCTACAAAGGTTTTCCCGATCGGTGAATCCTAATGGCTTATTTCTCGATGATGTTAAATTTTTGGTCGACCTACTTGAGGGATCGTGTTTCATATTCCACTCACTGGATGAAGATCCTTATGATTTTGGGTCCTAACCTATCTGTGTAATATTTTTTTATTTCTCATTGGTAAATTTAATCTTTCATGGTCGACCTAATGTTTCTCAAGGCCTTATATACTCTTGTAATTGTTTTCCATAGGTCATAGGAGAGAGACAAAACCAAATAATAACTTAGTACTTGCAGGACTCTGATCAATAGATCAAATAGAAGAAAGTACCTACTGAATGTTCATGTACTCATTTCTCATTACAAATGGTATAAAAAGATAACCTATAGGAGGTTCTAATCAGGCTTGTATGCCTAGAAAGTATCACTAGTTGCAGTTGTTCTTGTAGCTGATCATTCAATAATAAGAAGGATTATCTTACATTCATTTCCTCTTATTTCTTTGCTTCTATTGTGTGACTCTTGTTGCAAGGATTTGTTAAACTCGGTGAGTTCTCACTATTCTTGGATGCGTCACTTAATGATAAAAGAAGATTCTCATCCACTTCTATCTATTTGAGAAAAAAATACATAATCTAGTAGAAGATCTCTTATCCTCCTATTTACCTTGAATGGTCTCTAATTATGCCCTCAAAATTCATTTTGTAAAAATCAAGTTTTGAAAGGGTTCATTTATTGATTGTCTCATCAATAGGCGCCTACAAATTTAATATTGAAACCATCACAATTTTAATATATTTATGCTAAACTATTAAATATATATTTTAAAATTTTATTATTTATAAATAAATTTTCAAAAAATATTAAAATTTGTAGAAATATATTTTTGTGTTTTATGGTTCTAAAGTATAATTAAGGATGACCTAATTAATTGTAAGTTTATCAATAATTTTTAATTATTCAAGGCGTAATTAAGTACATAAAATATTATAAATTATATTTTTTAGTTTATCTCTTTTAACATTTTAGAAATTATTAATGTTTATAAGTCATTTAAATAATTTAAAAATAATAATTAGTAAACTTCATTAAAATAAAATATATATTAATATAACTTAAAAATATATTAGAAAAGATGTTGTGACATTAAATTTTAAATTTTAGATTATAATATATAAATCATAATTCAAAGATAATTATAATTCTCAATTGATAATATATTTAAAATATAGATTAAATTAATATAAAAATTAAAAAAAGTATGGTAATTTAAATTTTCGATCAAATTCAAAATTTAAAGGCTTAAAATAAATAAATAATTAAAATATTTAAATATAAAAAAATATTTTTAAAAAGAAGAGAACTTTAAAAAAATTAGATTGCTTAGGTTCAACTCGGTGGATTAGCAAGACATGTAGATTGGCAATAGAAAAAAGGAGCGTGCACACAATATATTCTTATGAATCGTTCACCATACTTGTAAATTCTTATACAAAGAATTTTTTATTTGAAACTCCATAAGCTATTGAAAACAAAGCGTCAATTTACATTAACCCTAAATTTACATTAATCCTTCACTTTTTATAGGATTATATATTCTTATGAATCATTCACCATACTTCTAAATTCTTATACAAAGATTTTTTATTTGAAACTCCATAAGCTATTAAGAATCCCCATGGGAAAATACTTTTTCTTCTTTAGCATTTCTCACTTGAGACCTAGTAGGGGTTAAAAAACTTAAACAAAGGAAATGAATGATTGTCTGAATTTCTGTTAATATTTTTTTTGTAATGGTTTAGCCCTCTCCAATTAGTAACTTAAGAAGAAGATCTTTTTTAGACATTCCAAAATTAAAATTCTTCTTAATAGGGTACAAATAGGGGAAACGGTCATAATCATAATTTAATTGGGGTATTTAAAAGTAATTTGTACATATAGCCTAAAATTTATGAATAGGATCCAGTATGTACTTTAAAGAAATAGTTTTAAGGAAAGTCTAAGATAGATTTGAGGAAATTCATTGTTAAATATACTTCAATGTAAATTTATGCAAAGCTGGTGTATCAATAGACATAATTTTTAATATATGCATTCAATAAATGGTTTCCTATCAAAATAACCCATCCAAAATAACCCACAACACAATAAACCAACAACAAAATATCCCAAGTTAATAATATTCCATCTTCACAATAACCCTACATTAAATTACTCCAAATCCAAAACAACCCCACATTAAATTACCCTAGTACAAACACATTACAACGTCGATGAAGAATTTGCATTTGAGATGAGGAGAGTTGTTGCATTGGATTATGTGTCTCAAAGAGATGTAATTGATACATTTGTACAATCTCCTTATATACCAAACAAGAGGAGAATCTAAAAGGCATGATTGATGATTTTGAAGACACCTAGATTGGTAGACTAATAGAAGAGGAAATAGATGGTCACCAAAGTTTCCAATCGCAATGTAGAATTACTATTTGATTATTTAGGATAATCTTCCCAAAACCAATAATTATATTGAGGGATGTCACAAAGTATTTACTAAATTCCTTCAAGCACGGCACAACTTAGTCTGGAAATTCATCAAAGCGGTGAAAAAAAGGTCTCCAAGAGAATAAAAAAGAGAAATATATGGCCGGAGGCACTAGGCAACCAAGCAAGAAAAAATATCGCGACCTCAAAGCAAGACTAAAAATATTGGTTGATAGTTATGACAACTATAACCTTTTAGATTATTTAAGAGGTATCACTCATAATTTGACATAGTAATTAAAATTTTGAATAAAAAAAAATTTGGCAACATACATGTAATTTGTACATTTTGATTTCCTTCCTCTATAATCTTATGAGGATATCCTGTTAATGGGTTATTTTTACAGGGGTTTATTTTTACCTTGGGTCATAATGACATAGGGTTGTTTTTACATGAGAAATTGTGTCACGAGCTATTTTGACTGGGATATTTTTCTGTGCAATATTCAAAAAGCCCTACGAAATTACTCATCATATGTAGACTAACACCAATAATTTAAAGGAAAATATGGAAGAAATACTCAAAAAATAACTAAAGAAAAAGAGGTGTGATATTAATCAAAGTAAGAATACAATGACTTCAAACAAAAGGATACCCATTGTATAGTCGGAAAATGGAAGCACTTCCATTTTGGATTGGTTTAGCCCTCCGAGTAAGTGGTTTGGGGTCATGTCAAGAACCTTGAATGTGTCTTTGACTTGGATCTAGATTTTCCCCTATTTTTCCCCCTTTTCCACTTCTCTCCAGCCTATTTCTGGCACCCTGATCTGCAAATCTGAGTTTTTTGACCTTAGGGTCAAGGTCGACCTTCTAGGTCAAGGTCAACCTCAAACCTAACCTAGGTCAAGGTCGACCACGACCCTGACCTAGGTCAAGTTTTACCTCGACCCTGACCCAGGGTCCAATTTTCAAGTTTTCAGGGTTTCCGGATGTCGGGCTTCGGAAAGATTTAATTATCGCTTTTGGGTCGATTGTTTCGGTCTTCGAAGTAATGACTCTTGAAATTATATTTAATATAGGTCCACTTCTAAGGGTATAGGTCTAATTGGAATTTAATTCTCCTATGTAGGCCTCTCTAGAAATTTGTTCCCTAGATTTGTATATAAGGAATCTTTCTCCTCTCATTTTCTCTAAGAGTTGAAATCACAAGTAAGCTAAGATGCAAGAATCAAGTTCATTCATCCAAATTCTATGCATGATCTATTGAAGCATTCAAAGAAACTCAAGAATTGAATTCATCAAGGAGATCCATTGGTAGCCATTGAAGGATTCAAGCTCTATGGAGAGCTCTTGTTGAAGATTTCTCCATCCACATCCATGCAAGCATCTTCCTATTCCAAGATCCATTCAAGATTGGTGTTGAATATCTACAAGAAATTGATTTGAGACATCCTACATTCTACATTCTACATTCATTCAGTGCATACATACTCGTGGACCCAAGGATTCGATTCCCCCACAAGGGTTTCTATACAAGCAAGGTGAATTCATTTATTTACTTTGTTTATTTATGCAATTTCAATTATACTTTAAGGTTAATTCCAAAACTGGGGTTTGACCAAGGCAAACCCCTCCCACAAAAAACAAAACCATTTTATTTTAGGTACAGGTATTGTAAAGTGAATTTAAGAGAAGATTTGGATACCCTTTTCAACCAACTTTCAGGATCTACGAACAAAATTTGTGTCAGAGTAGTGCAGGTCGAGGTCAACATTTTGGGGTATGATTGCACCCCCGCAAAAAGGTCAAGGTTGACCTGACTCAGAAAAGGAAAATATTTTTGGGTTTTTTCTGTCTCTGTGTTTCTGTTCCAGATCCAGTTCCAAAATTTCCTGAAACTCAACATAGACATCAGAAAATAGGATTTTCCAGATCTGCTATATTTTGAGGTTAGTACTTGTCTTCAATTAATTTCAATTAAGGTTTCAATCAATTCTATTATATATTCTTCATCCATTATTCAGGATTGTAAGACTTTCTTCTTTCTTCTTATTTCTGATTGATTGATGCATTTGTGCATTAACCATTTTCTTATGGTTGATTAAAGTGGACCTTTCCTTTGTGAAATTTGGGGCTAGGAAGAGAATCTTATCTTCCCCTCAATAAAATTTTCAAATCATCACACATATCTCTCCATATTTATCCCTTTCCACATATATCACTATATAACAAACATCATTTTATCCTTTACATTATTGTATCCATTTACATTTTGGTGAACTCGCGATAGACAACTCTTTCTTTTTGGTGTTAGATTTGCATTTCATGTTAGATCTTGCATGCATATTAGATTAGCCTTATTTTATGTTCTTTCATTTACATTTTCTTAGTTTAGTTCATTTACATTGCATTGGTGTATGAGCTTTACTACCTCTGGTCCTACCTATAATATTACAGTTACAAGAAGTCGCAGATTTATGGGTTCCTTTGATCCCGAGTCTTCCTCTCATTTCCTTAGGATCTCGAATGACAATTTGATCACTCATGATTGCAATCATTCTATGGAGCATAAATATTCTCACTCATCTCATGATGAGGATGATGCTTTAAGATTTCCTCGTGAACAAGTCCAAAAACTATCAACTGAACTTGATAAAATGGGAAATTGGCTTATTCAAGAAAACCATAATCAAGATTCTATTCAAGATATAGAGGCTCTTAAGAAATTCCTCTGTGATAGTGACCAAGGTGTTAATATCTTGCGTGGTATTATTCATCTTGTGCATTTAAATGTTAAACCTTTAGCTCAAGAAGCTCAAGATTTAGGATTCACTCCTCCTATCACTAGTGTGGAACCTTCTTTTGTTCCTTTACCTAGAAATCCTACTTATACTCCTCCTTTAGTGACTACATCTCTTACATTTTCTAATCCTCTAGCTTCAAATCTTCCACTTCCATCTCTTCCTGTGAGTGTTCCACCAGTATCTTTACCTACCTCACAACCTTCTTACCATAATGTTCCTTTTATCTATTCTAATCCTCTTCCAACTATTGTTCCAAGTGTTCCATTGGTTGTGTCTTCTATTCGTGTCGATTCCTACACTTTTCCTAGTGTTCCTAATGTTTCTATGCCTCCTATATATTCTAATGATTCCACCATCATTAGTCTGGCTCAAACTGTGTCCTCTTTACAACAACAACTTGCATCCTTAACTCAATCCAAGTTTAGTATTCCTACATGTGACATGGGTAGTCCTTTATCCCTAGACATTATTCATGCTCCTGTCCCTCAGCAAGCCGATATGCCTCGTCTTGAGAATTACAATGGTAAGGGAGATCCTATCACTCATGTTAAAACATTTCAAATCCTTTGTAGTGACTATGCTCATGACCATAGGATTTTATCCAAGTTGTTTTCTAGAAATTTTCATGATAAGGCCTTGCAATGGTATTGTTCCTTGCCTCCTTATTCTATTGATTCTTTTCCAAAACCTGCTAATACCTTTATTCAACTTTTCCAAAATAACATTGGTCTGCAAGTATCCTTAACTGATTTGATGCATTGTAAACATAATACTAAAGAAAAATTGACTGCATTTATTGGTAGATTTAACCATTTGTATGCTCAGGTTTCTTATCTTGTTCCTAATATTGATATTCAACATATGTTTATTTCAAATTTTCTAAAGGATATTAGAGATAAGATTTTTCTTACTGAATTTACCCCTTTTCAACAACTTTGTGCAATGCTTCATCATTATCAATTACAAGCGAGTCAATTTGAGAGAAACACTCTAATGGCTCCTATTCCATTTGATAAGAGTGATGCTGCTCCTAATCCTAACAATTTTCAAAAGCCTAACAACTATGTCAAAATCAATAAACAAACAAATGTAGTTGTTGATCAAGTTGTTGTTGCATCCCACAATGCCAATTCTGCATCCACTTCTTTTCTTTTAAATCGTATGTTTCCTCCTCTTTCTGAATCTTTACATTCTATTATGAGTAAATTTTTGACTGCTAATATGATTAATTTTCCTCCTATTTGACCTCTTCTTCCTACTACGATGGCATAAAAATCCTTTGATCTCAAATCTTTTTGTCAATACCATCGTCATAATGGCCATGATACTAAGAAGTGTTATTCTATAAAACATAAGGTTCAAGATTTAATTGATTCTAATGCTTTATCTATTGATAATTTTGATGGTAGTGGGAACAAATCTATACCTCCTCCAAATCTATATGAACCCTTTGCGTACACATGTTACTAATACCATTGTTCAACCATCTTCTGTGGATATTGTTTATGATTCAAAAGATGGATGATCTCAATCATATTGTTGACCATGTGGAGCATGTTGTTTTGTCTCAACCTGTCTCTCCACCCTTGCCTCAATCTCAACCTCCTATTCAAATTCCTCCATCTCAACCTCAAATTCACATTCCACCTCAACCTAAACCAAAACCTCAATCTAAACCTTCAAAACAATCTAAGGATAAATGAACTAGGGAACTCTCGATCACCTTTAAAGATTATGAGACTATTAAGGATCCTGATGGTCCCCTCTACATTTATGCTAGGAATGCTAAGATACCTACATGTGCTTTTTTTGTTGATCCTAATTCCTTAGTCAATTTCATCACTGAAGAAAACCTTTTTATGAAGAAATTACAACGTGATTATTATGATACATCTGATGTGTGGATTCAAACTTGTAATGGTTTTCTCTATCCATCATTTGGTTATATTACCTTACCTGTTGAACTTTGAAGTAAAGTTGTAGACACTACCTTTGTTGTTGTCCCTACTTCTGATCAATTTCAAGTTAATCTTGGTTTGCCTTGGTTGACTGCCATGCGTGTCATTGCTTATCCTATCCATAAGTGTATTAAGTTCATTCATGATAAAGAGGTGAAAATGATTAATCATAGTTTATATCAACCTTCTAGGCCTAAGGATTGTGCTACCCTTGACTTCTTTTGGCCTTCATTACCTAATTCATGTCCTTCTGGACCTGATAACCTTTTTTTCTCATATCAAGCCTATAAACATTGCAATATTCTTGAGTTAAGCATGCCTCAGATAGATCTTAACCATGGTATTTTTCCTATGCCTTCCATACCTCCTTTATCCATTACTTCTAGTTCTGTTAATCAAGATCCTATTGGTTATTTTTAGAATCCTACTAATCCTCCCACAGAACATGTTAAGGAACCAGTTTTTGTTCCTCCTAGTTCCAACATATTTCAAACAAGACAAAATGTAACAAATCCACCAATGAATGTCATAAGAAGCTTCGAGCTCATGCTAGGGCCCGTGCCTCTATTCTTTGAAACTCTTTACCTTCTTTTGACTAGCCTATGCCTAATGTGTTGGACGAAGTTAATATTCATAATGATGTTAATATGAATGATTATGATGATTCTATTTTCATCTTAGATTCTATTTTGATTAACATTGATGAAGAATATACTCTTGATGATCCTATTGATGCTAATGATGAATATGAGACTATTGATCTTAATATTGGTTTACCTAATATGATTTCCACACAACTGATAATTACACATAGTATCAAACATTGCAATTTTCAAGAGAATCCTTGTTTGAAAATGACTATTATTCCTACTGTGTTGGATATAGTCCCTCTTGAGAGTTTCCCACCTTCCCTAAATGATATAACCAAGATGGGGAGAGTAGGCGATGTGCTTAATTGGCTTGTCCTTCATGGTAGCCTTTTATTTGTTTTCCTATTGTACTGTGCTTCTACCGTAATGTATTTGCTAAATGTTTGTTAGATTCTTTTATATGACCCTTGTTACTTTTTTGGTGCAAGGTGATAGAGGAATCGAACCTATTGTACTATTCCTCTATATGTATCTCTATTCTTCTATATGTTGTTGTAATATAATTAAATGGAAGGTTTATTAGAATGTAAGATTAAATAATGATGTGGGGTAGTAATTGAATTTTATGTTATTATAAAATTTTTGAGAGAGTGGAGAAGGTAAGATTGTTCTCTTAACCCCAAATTTCATAAAGGGAAGATCCAAATTGATTAACCCCAAAGAAAGGATCAATGCATAAATGAATCGACCTATTAAGGATAGGGATAGAGAGAAGAACCCTAAATTCCATTTTATAGAAGAGAGTGTGTAATAGATGTAGGAAGATTAAAACTTTAATCGAAATGAATTGAAGACATGTACTAACCTCAAAATGCAACAGATCTGAAGAATGTTGTTTTCAGGTGTCTGTATTGAGTTTCTGGGAATTTTGCAACCGGATTTGGAATAGAAACGCAAAGATGAAGAAAATCCAAAAATATTTTCTGAATCTGGATCAGGTCCAATTTTGACCCAAAAATGAATGTCACCTTTGACCCAGAATTTCTGATTCTGACCTAGAAAGTCTGAGTCTGACCTCCACCATCTAACAAAAAATCTATTTTTGGATCTTGACAGTTTTTTGAAAAGGGTATCTGGATATGCACTCCAATTCACTGTTCTGAACCTGTCCCTACAAGAAAAATGGCTTGTTTTTTTGGGGAAGGGGTTTGCCTTGGTCAAACTGTAGTTTTGTAATTAACCTTATAATTGAAATGAAAGTGCATACATAAACAAAGTAAATGAACAAATTCACCTTGCTTGTATAGAAACCTTTGCGGTGGATTAAAATCCATAGATCCACAAGTATGTATGCACCAAATGGATGTAGAATGTAGAATTTCAGATGTAGGATGTCTCAAATCAATTTCTTTTAGATCTTCAACACCAATCTTGAATGGATTTTTGAATAGCAAGAGGCTTGGAGGAATGTGGATGGATAAATCTTCAATAAGAGGGCTCCATAGAGTTTGAATCCTTCAAAGGCTACCAATGGATCTCCTTGATGAATTGAATGCTTGAAGGTTCTTGAATGCTTGGATTCTTGAGAGTAGATGATTTCTTCTTAGCTTTCTCTTCACACTTAGATTTCACTTTGATCATTCTTGCTTGGTTGATGATTTATGGTTAGAGAAAATGAGAGGAGAAGGCTTCCTTATATATGAATCTAGGGTACAATCTTCTAGAGAGGCCTACATAGGAGAATTAAATTCCAATTAGACCTATATCCCTATAAGTGGACCTATATTAAATATAATTTCAATTCATTTCCCTGAAGACCGAAACAGCCGACCCGGAAGCGGGAATTAAATATTTCCGAAGCCTGACATTCGAAAACCCCAGAAACTTAAAATCTAGACCCTAGGTCAAAATCAAGGTCGACTCTAACCTAGGTTAGGGTCAAGGTTGATCTTGACCTAGGTTAGGGTCAAGGTCAACCTTGACCTAGAAAGGTCGATTTTGACCCTGAGGTCAAGAATCTTAGATTTATAGGTTAAAATGCCAAAAACAGGTCGGAGAGAAGTGGGAAATGGGGCAGAACAGGGGGAAAATCTAGATCCAAGTAAGAGACCCATTCAAGGCACTTGACATGACCCCAAACCACTTACCCAGTGGGCTAAACTATTCCAAAATGGAAGTGCTTCCATTTTCTGATGATACAGTTGTTTTTCATGTTATGTTGTACCTGTGCTATTGTTTGTAAATGTTTTCCTTGTGTAGTCCACTTGGATTTGTGACATGGTAGCACTGATTCTTTTTGGTCTCCATGTTGTGGTCCAAAAAGACTCTTCTTTGTAACTCTTGTGTTTTCTTTCCTCCATTTTGATTGTAGTTCTACTTTCTTTGGGGAATGATATCAATTCATTTGCAATAATATCATAACTATAACACATATTATCTTATGGTCATACTAACCCCATGGTAGGTAGATCCATTTTGTGTTCTTTGTATGTTTATATGGTATTTCCCTTGATTTTTCTTCACTTAGGGGCATCTCATAGTGCAAAATGTAATCAGTGGATTTGTTTATGTTTTTGTTAAAGCCATTGCTCCTGTTAAAGTGTTAGCAATGACTTTAACGTGGGGGCATACACTCTACTCACCTTTTTGCACATACACACTTTCAAAATATTTTCAAAAATTAAAAATCTTTTCCCTTTATGGATTAGAGACTAATCCTTAAAGCATGGATTTTTACCTTGTAGGGTCTCTTGATTCCTCCAGTTTCAATTTACAATGTTTTGATCCCTTAAGGTTGGAAGGTGTCCTTAAGACTGGATCTTTCTATGTTTTGACTTTTCTCTTTTGGAGTAGAATATTCCTAAGGGTAAAACCTTGATGGGTTGACTAATGAGTAGCCACATTCACTAGGTGGTTCAAATCCATATTTCCAGTTACACTTTTTCCTTGTGTGATTCACAATGGGACATAGGTTCTCATTGGGTGAGGTAATCACACCCTCTCTCTTTTTCTCTTTGACGTGTGATGTCTCTCTTATCATGATATTAGGGTTGATAAAGACTTAAGTCCCTGGGGGCTTGAGTATTCCTTTTTCCCTTTTGATTTCAATAATATTATCTTTTCTTTATGATCTCCTTTACCAAGAGTTTGCATCGAGTCCGTACTCTTGCTAAAGTGGGGACTAAATGTATAGTCGAAAAATGGAAGAACTTCCTTTTTGGACTAATTTAGTCCTCTAAGTAAGTGGTTTGGGGTCATTTCAAGCACCTTATATTGTTCTTTGACTTGGATCTAGATTTTCCCCCTGTTCTGCCCCCTTTTCCACTTCTCTCCGGCCTATTTCTGGCACCCTGATCTGCAAATCTGAGTTTCTTGACCTCAGGTTCAAGGTCGACCTTCTAGGTCAAGGTTGACCTTGACCCTAACCTAGGTCAAGGTTGACCTTGACCTTTACCTAGATCTGAGTTGACCTCAACCCTGACCTAAGTCAGAGTCGACCTTGACCTTGACCTAGGGTCCAATTTTCAAGTTTCTAGGGTTTTCAGATGTCGGGATTTGGAAAGATTTAATTCCCACTTCTGGGTCAGCTGTTTTGGTCTTCGAGGAAATGTATCTTGAAATTATATTTAATATAGATCCACTTATAAGGGTATAGGTGTAATTGGAATTTAATTCTCCTATGTAGGCCTCTCTAGAAGATTGTTCCCTAGTTTGTTTATAAGGAAGCTTTCTCCTCTCATTTTCTCTAAGAGTTGAAATCACAAGTAACCTAAGACGCAAGAAGAAAGTTCATTCATACAAATTATATGCATGATCTATTGAAGCATTCAAATACATTAAAGAATTCAATTCATCAAGGAGATCCATTGGTAGCCATTGAAGGATTCAAGCTGTATGGAGCCCTCTTGTTGAAGATTTCTCCATCCACATCCATGCAAGAATCTTCCTATTCCAAGATCCATTCAAGATTGGTGTTGAAGATCTAAAATAAATTTATTTGAGACATCCTACATCCTATATTCTACATTCTACAATCATTTTGTGCATACATACTTGTGGATCCAGGGATTTGAATCCTCCACAAGGGTTTCTATACAAGCAAGGTGAATTCATTTATTTACTTTGTTTATTGATGCAATTTCAATTATAATTTAAGGTTAATTCCAAAACCAAGGTTTGACCAAGGAAAAACCCTCCCCCAAACAAAAAAAACCATTTTTATTGCAAGTACAGGTACTGGACACTGAATTTAAGAGAAGATTCAGATACCCTTTTCGGCCAACTTTCGGGGTCCGCAAACAAAATTTCTATCGGAGTAGTGCAGGTTGAGGAGAAAATTTTGGGGTACGATTGTGCCCCCACAAAAATTTCAAGGCCAACCTATCTTAGAAAAGGAAAATATTTATGGGTTTTGTTTGTCTTTGTATTTATGTTCAAGATCCGATTGTAGAATTTCCTGAAACTCAACACAAATGTCAGAAAATAGGTTTTTCTAGATCTGCTATATTTCAAGGTTAGTACTTGTATTTGAATTTCATTTCAATTAAGGTTTCAATAAATTCTATTATATACTCTCCATTCATTATTCGGGATTTTAAGACTTTCTTCTTTCTTCTTATTTCTGATTGATTGATGCATTTGTGCATTAAACATTTTATTATGGTTGATCAAAGTGGATCTTTCCTTTGTGAAATTTGGGGCTAGGAAGAGAATCTTATCTTCCCCTCAATACCATTTCCAAATCATCACACACATCTCTCCATATTTATCCCTTTCTACATATATCACTATATCACAAACATTATTTTATCCTTTACATTATTTTATCCATTACACCCATATAATAATTATAACTTGAAGTTTAGAAGTGGACTCCTTTCATCCTTCAATTCACACACAACAATAAAACCCTAAGTTTAGAGTAAGATACCAACATTTTTCTTCATCAATGGAATCCATAACTTAATGGCCCACTAATGAAAAATATTTTACTTTGACCAAAAGAGATTTAAGTTTCCAATAAGAGCATAATTTCTCAAGGTATTCTCCCAAAAAATTACTTCATTATTATAATAAAATTTAGCTTTCATAAAAAAAGCTACCTATTTTTGTCAAAGATCCAAATTTCTAAAATATTTTATTGCAATCTTTCAAGGGGCTTATCCATGATCCCTTCCTCAAGAAGCTACCTATAGAGATCAGATTGACTATGTTTTGCTTCCCTCGACATAGTCTCACTACTTCTAAAATTTTCATTTGAGGTAGATTTCTTACCACAAGAGCATCCAAGAGAGAATCAAAATAAACCTATTTATAATTAGAGCTAGAAAACCCAAGAAAGAGAATTCTAAATAATTAAAGTGAGAAAAAATAGAGGTGACTTCAAAAATTGGTATATGAAGAGAATAAAATGAATAAGAAATGTCACCAAACTTGAAAAATTCCCATGAATTAGAAGATGAAAAAATATATACATTTGTGACATTATTAGAACACCTTAAAGGAAGATTAGATATTATTATCAGGTAATACACATGGGGTAATTGTTAACCCTTTAAGAAGAGGGTAGTGTAATGGGAAAAAAGGTGTACTCTTTTGCATTATGATTTAGACTAAAATTTGTGTGTCTCTCCCCTAGTGTCTTTTTAGGTCCATCCAATCATTTCCTTATCATTTTTATACCCATAATTTCAAGGCCTTTTATACCATGATTTTTTTTATGTCAAAATTAATATTTTAAATTGTTGAAATAATGGAAGGGTATGTACTGAGAGGGGAGGGGTGAATTAGTACCCTTATAAACTTTTATCAATTAACCTTAGTACTCATTTATTGCATAATCGACCATTGTTTCTTTTCTACTTCATGCATGCAATATCATAACATAAGTGTAAATGCATGTAAACAAACATTGAAACATTCATGAAACTTATTGACACATGACACAAGTATTTGGTAATGCATAAACCCTTGTTAGAAGGTAAAAACTGTGGTGGGGATGAAACCCACAAAGCTTCACTATCTGCAGAATGGAAGGTGCCTATTAGGGCTACAAGTTGTGATCACTTATGATGATCTTACCATGTTAGGAGTAACATGTTAGACTTGTTAGGTCTACTCGGTTAAGATATTTCAGCAACACAATGTATGTGTGTACTCGGTTAAGAGATTTACATAAAGACTGTTAAGTCCACGTTCTTGAAGGGGATTTTTTGTTTTCTACAATTGTTAGAGAGTAGACAAAAATATAGATGACCTGATAGCTTGCAATCTTGAATTTATGATTACGGATCCATTAAGTTCACAAAATTGTATATCACCTATTGTGATGGATAATACCTCTATTCTTCTTGGTAGCCTTGAATATAGATCTTCATAACTGAATTCTTCTTTATCTTTCCTTCTGCATGAAATCCTTTGTCTCATCCATAGATGTTCTTGATTGATTATACATCTATATATACAATGTTTTGACCTGATTAGGTTTCACGCTTTTCTTGAATAACTCTAAGATCAAAGGTTTACAACTTGACCTTGATCTTCTAGTTTGCATGAATACAATCAGTTAAACTATTTAAATCCATCATTTATGCTTTTATTGATCCACAAGAAATGGTTGTCCAACTAAGAAAGAAGCTATTTTAAAGACTAAATTACTTTAGCTAACATGTAGTTCATATTCTATTTTCTCGGTGTTAAAACTGTCTCTCGGTTAGACTGGTGCTCGGTGATGTCTCTACTCAATTATGTCTCTATAGACTGATATATTGCTCGATGTTCAAAATATTTTAGTGACCACTATGCTTCATGAACAATTCAATCGGTGGTCACTATTGCTCGATGAATGTTGTTGCTCGGTGAATGCCGACCGACCAACCGACCAAAACGATCTGCTTGAATACTAATGACAACTTCCAATCCTTTAAGGATTACCAATCTCCCCCTTTGGCATTAGTATCAAAAACTGTTATGTACAGTATATACCACGTATGCCATACTTTTACAATGACTCCCCCTATGTGCATGCTCTTGATATGTAGATGCAATGTATGTACATGTTCCCCCTTTTTACACATTTCCCACTTTTTTGAAAGTAATGACAAAGATGTATAACTTACAGCTTGTCAAGAGTGTGCTTATGAGATTTCTTGATGTCTGCCATCAAATTTTCCCATTTCTCCTTCATTTGCTCTAGGGTCATGTGCTCTAATGTAATTTGAGCATGCATGCCATAGATGCTTTCAACTACTGACATCTATGGGGTGGCAATTAGAGTCTTTTTCATAGTCATATGTGTCATCAACAATGTGAGATTCGGTAGTAACATGGCTTGTAGCTCATTTATTTCATCTCTGATTTTGCTTTCTTCCTTTTGTATTGCAAGTCTTAATCATTTAGATTTAACTAGCTTTTCATAATGTAATTGGAATGCATTTGGCTTGGTTGAAAGACTTTTTGCACTAGCTTTTAGATCTTCATTCAACTTATCTATTTGTGCATCATGCTCGGTGGTGAAGTTTTCAATAGTACATAAATTTCAAACTAAGGTAACCAGGTCTAAAATAATAGGATCTAGTGTAGTTACCAGTTTAGAAATTTTCACCTTATTTACTACCACTTCTTGGCTTATTTTCTCTATGAGCCTATAGTCATATTTTTCTTCTTCTCTTTCCTCAATGACCATCTCGGCGTCTACATTCTGTTGTGTGATTGCCTCGGTCAGAACTGCTAGTTGATCAATGATGGTTGCATTTTGATCAATCTGTGTGTTAGGAACTATTCGCAATAGAATTTCCTTAGTTGTTTTAAGGACTTGAGTATTCCTGTGTTCCTTTTTGAGCTTGTCCTATTGTGCTTTCCTTTTTCATAGCTCCCCATACCATGATAATGAATTAGGATAAAGTACTCTTGGATCATAGTTGGGTATGTCTATTATCTCATCAAGTGTAATAGGGGCTTTACTTTTATTTTTCTTCTTCTTCTTCTTCAGAATGTTTCATGATCCAGGGGAATGAGGAATGATAGCAAGATCCTTTTGTTGCTCGGTTTCTATCATTGATTGCTTTGGAGGTGTGGAGCCTTGGCCAGGTTGCTTGGTCAGTACTCATTGGTTGGTTGTAGACATTTCTACATCAACCCTTTCTTGGTTTGTAGACTTGTCTACCTTTCCACTGTCTTCGGTGGGTGCATCACTTAGTTTATCCTCTCCATTTTATCTATCTTTTCCCCTTGTTCATCGCCTTTGTCTATTAGTGTGTTTTTTTCAAGATCAGGTGTTTTCTCCTTTGCTTCAATTATTATATTGATAGCTTGTATCAATAAAGGCATATTACCTGGTATTTGTGCTTGTGCAACATTTGTAGTGTCATGTTCCTTTGTTTTCTTGGTGAAAATATTTACATCTTCATCAGCCTTTGCATCATTATCAGAATCAATGTGAGTTATATCTTTTATTGTGATATCTGGTGTTTCCCCTAATGATTGAAATATTTGAGGAATATCATCCATGACCTTACTTGCCTCTATTGTCAAATCAATAGGATTGACATCCTCAGTGTCATTGATGAAAATGTGCTCAGGGCTCGGTGTGGCCTCCTTCTCCTCAGTGTGAGCAGTCTCAATTAGAGCCAGTACATGCTCTAGTGGATCAAAGATTTGTGTCCAAATCTTATTGTTGTCATTGTCAATATCTTCAAGATTTTTCTACAATACATTGTATGCTCTTGTTTTTGTAGAAAATTTATTTGCATACTCCTGCATTATTGATTCAATTTCTTCAATTGTAGAATCAAGCATGAAATTAACTAAGATTCTTTCTCTCATGTGTTTTTCCATGTGCAATGCATATGTCCATCTTGATGATATTTTATCTTGTAGCTCCTTTGGAATATGAGTTCCAAATTGTAGAGGTACATATTTGTATGCTACCATCATTTTAATGATTGCTTCTTCTGTTTTGTTCTGATCCTCAGTAGACAGATTTACCCATTGTCTAATCTTGTGATGTGATATACTGCCTATATTGATGATTGAATTTGCAATTTCATCAATTGTCTTTGGTATTTTGGCCTTTTCTTCTTGGATCCTCTATTCTCTTTCTTCTTCTATAGTATCATAATTATCCTCTCTTCCTCTTACATATCCCTTTTGTTTTCTCGGTGCTTGTTTCTTGGTTGAGAATTTTCTTTTCATATTTTTTTTCACTGTGCCTTTCTTCAATGGTGGTGAGTCTGCCTTGGTTGTTTTTCTTCTTATTCTAGATGTAGTTATTACATCAGTAACTTTTGTTTTGTTGGCCTTTGGTGGCTCTGCATCTGACTCTATAGACTTTGAATCACTTAGTTCTTTTCCTTCACCAAAAGGTGACTATTCCTCAGTGATATCTGTTGTTTGTTCCAACTCTTCGTTAGTTATTGAGAGTTTATTCTTAAGTGTTTTCACCATTTGAGTTTGCTTCTTCCCTATTTTCTTAACTACTAAGCCAATATTCATTCTTGACTTGGCTTCCTCATATGTGCCAAATCTTCTTATAGATTTGTCAACTGGTTCATTTAGTAGGGCTTCAATGGCTCATGTAGCCTGATCTATGTCAATTTCATATTCCAATGGTGGTAACCATGTTGTTCTTGGGTTGGCAGCTTTGATGAGTGTAGTGTCAGTGTCAACTACAAAGCATATCTCATCTTTTTCTTGTTCCACCAACTATGAAGGGATTCTCATCCTCTTTTGTATCCTATCCTTAAATGTTTTAAAGTATGCATCCAATAGTGGAATGAAATTGTCTCCTAGTGGTTTAATGTAATCACTAATCTGTGATGTGATCGGTCGGTTTGTGTCCCAAGTGACATTACCGACTAAAGGAAAGAAGTTCTAAAAGTAAAATAATGTGCACATTAATAGAGAATTGAAATTACATGTATGAGATTGGGCTGATCTAATTGTTTTCATGTTCTCTTCTAGTTGTTTTAGCAGTAGCTCAGTTAGGTCTAGTTGCAATCCTTTCTTTACTATCTTGTATGCTGTGTCAACTTATCCACAAGCAACGTTGTTCATTCTTATTCCTTGAAAGATCTTGTAACTAATTAAATATGCATCAAACTTGATTTCAAGGTCGGTGATTGAATTCTCTTTCAGACCTCTGCCATCCCATCCAACGCTGGTGATCTTTTCAATCTCTAGGCGTCTAGAGTGCCTTAGGTATTTTTCCTTCTTGGTGATTGGGTATCTTTTTACTACATGAGTCACATCCTTTGTGATTGGTTTAGGTTCATCTAAACACATTTTACCATCATGTACTTAGTTGAGCACAATGTGAATCCATTCTATTTTGAATTCTTTTGGGAATAGTAGGGCATTGTTTAACCCTTTCAGTTTGATGTGTTTGTACTCATCCTTCAGGTTTCTGTCCTTGCATAGCTTTTGATAAACTTCTTCAAGCTCAACATCTCTAATCTCTGTAGCTTTGTAGTGAATGTATGATCGGATGTCTTCAACCAGAAAAACCCTAGGTGGGATACTTGAAAATGCTCCCTTGTTGTTGGGTTGAGAAACAACCTCAGGGAGGAACTTGTAGTTAGGTTCTTCACAGGTCGAGTTCTTGATAAGAACAACCTTCTTATCCTTTTCCATTTTGATCTTCAAGGTTTGGGAAGTGGTTTCCATTTTTTGTAAAATTAGGGCTTCTTTGTAAATAACCTGATAGCTCGGTAGGTCTAGATACTCACTGGAGGTTCGCGATGAGTTCTTGAAATATGTTGGATTTGCTTTGGAGGTGATGTGATTCACTCTGTAATGTTGTCATTGTGAATCACTCTTCTCACTTTGTAATTTTATCTTAAATGATGGGTGAACGAATGAGTTCATGTTTGCCCTTTTTATAGGAAAGTATAACCTAAGTGATGCATTAAATACTTCACCTACCACTCGGTCGACAAAGTGGAGATACTCAGTTAAAACACTAAATACTTCAGCTTGGTGAGTATGCAATTGATGAAGGGTGCTCCCCTTAATGCCACAAACACATAACAGAAACAGAGAAGCAACAACAATTTGCAAGAACAGAAAATGGGATTCGTATTATCTCCACAAATGTGGAATTAAAAACTTTCAGAATTACAATATACAAAGCCACATGGGCATTCCCCTTATAATATTCTGTAGGACAAAGCCTTGAATTATTACCCAGATCTACCCAGAACTGCCCTAGACAACACTACGGGCCTTCTTTATATAGGCAATTTCCACCGCCCAAGAAGGTTCTAGAAATCTAGCCATTAAGGCCGACTACCCTTAGCATTTAATTATTTTTCACTTTTATTACAAAAGGGTGGGCTTTAAATATTTACAAAACATGAGATTAGGTAGCCCAACTTTCGAAAGCCATAACTTTTGAACCGTAGCTCTGTTTGGCTATTATAACCACTTTTTAGAAAGGGGAGATCGCGATCTACAGTGCGACCTCGATCCAGAGCCTCTAAGTTCCTAAAAATTGAGCTCAAAGGTTTTGCACCCTAAAATCTCAACAGTAAATCCTTAATAACTTCGCCAATACAGATGATCTAGCAATGAAATTCATCTGGTATTCTTATATGACTAAGATGAACCTTCACCTGGAAAATTAGAACATTCTGAGTTCAAACGACCAACTTACTAAAAATAGTAAGTTTCCAAAAATAGCAGCTTTGTACAAAATAGCCCTTATT
>MU224401.1:543861-575350 GCA_018584345.1 Thuja plicata
ATATGACTAAGATGAACCTTCACCTGGAAAATTAGAACATTCTGAGTTCAAACGACCAACTTACTAAAAATAGTAAGTTTCCAAAAATAGCAACTTTGTACAAAATAGCCCTTATTGAATAGAAAAAACACATATTTTTGGGTGATGCAAGATTGTCCTTACACCCAGGATGCTCCTGCATCAGCAATACTCATAAAAAATAGTCAACTTGGTTGTCTTCCACAGGTTTACTAACGATGCTTGATATATAGATTCAACTTGGTTATCTTTGATATGTTTACCAAAGTGCAGTTTATGCTTAGTTTATATTAACCAACCAGACTAGATTCACAAAACATAACATGCAGGACCATAGTGAATCTTCATTTATGCTAATTTGGCATATTCTCAATGAATATGGGAACTTATGTAAAATACAACTTTGTAGAGTGTAGTTCCATACTTACTCTTATTGCTTAGGTGGAGGTGGTGTAATCACCTGATCCCTTGGATGAGGTGTCACCAACTATAGTGCTTTCTCCAATATCATCATTGTTTGAATCTCTCCTCCACATTTGATTTCTCATTCTTGTGATGTCTTCAATAGTATTTCCATTTGCAAAATTTCTTGTCTTTGTCACTCGGTCTCTGTAGTCCTTGCTTAAGTGACTGACCTTATGACAGTGTAAGCATGCCATTCCAGGGTTAGTCCAATTTCTAGATCTTTTTATCCATTTTCTCATATAGTCAGCAGCTATATGTCCATATCTACCACATGTTGTGAAATTTACCCAAGTGTTGTAATCCCAAACATATGTATTACCGAATCTTCTCGGTTGATATGCATTTTCTTGTTCTTTAGGTTTCTAGACTTTCTTTTTCTTTTTCCTGCATTCATGATATGTGTGGCCATGTATGTTGCAAGTAGAAAAATGTTTTTCCATCTAAGATTTATTCTTTGTTTTTTTCATCTTAGATATGCATTCGTGTGCTTTGTGTCCATGCTTGTTACAGTTATAACAATTACCTATGAATGTATAAGTAGTTTTAGGAATACCTTTTTCCTTTCTCTTGCAAACATTTGTTGTGTGGACTGGTTTTCCATAGTGGTTACATGAATGCTTCTTTGGTCTTGGATTTGTGTAGACATTCCTTTGATCAGCTCAGTTTGATGATTCTTCATGGTCGGTACTATTGACGGGGGTTTGTGACTGGGTCCACCAACATATGTAAGTTGTCACTAGGTACCGAGGTATTGGCCAACTTTGCCTGTAAAGGTTGTCCAGAGAAATGATATTCTCTAGGCCTTCAAGCATGTGAGGGTCAGTTCTCAATGGTGCGGGAGATAAGTTGGGCATTGTGACTATTTTGTTCGAGGGGATAGTTGGTTATCTTGGCTCGTCTTCTCTGGGGATTTAGGTAAGTGGGGTTTCCTGCAAGCATTCATTAATCAACCAAATAAACTTCAAAAGATGGGCCAGGATTAGAAGTGTTCCATCTACCTATAGTCATGCAAATATATTCAAAACATCAACCATGCTCTAACTGAATACACACAGAACCATCAGTTCACATATATTCAATAGCGAGGGAAAAGGAGGTCATTAATCTACTTAAAATATCAGAGCAAGGGACATAAGAAACATACAACATGAAATAATATCAACTCAGAGATCAAGAGACCAACAACAACATTGCGAGAATCCTTCCTTCTTTATTAATGGTCTTCTAGTATCACTGGTGGGTACATCAACAATGGCTCCAAGGGAGCATCTATCTGCTAAACTCTTAAAACTAAGGAGCTTTGAGCTCTACAACAACTGGAAATCAAACTGAAATACTCTAGCAATGGACTACAAAATCATCAATTTCGCCAACCCTTGGAATAAGGTCAGACTTATTGTTTATACCCAGATTTGCCCTAAAATTAACCTAACTTATCTTTACACTCAACCAATAAAATACAATTTTTGGTGGCCGGTACTACCTACACCATGCTACAACAACCTCGAGAAGAGAAGAGGTCTGACATGTCAGAAGAATGAGACAAGAAAAGAGGTATGGAAGAATCAGCCTCAAGAAGAGAGCCAGAGGGAGAATAGAAGAAATATGATCCCCCAAGATCGAGGCTACATGCCTCATTAATGGAAAAGTGGCTCACTATTTCTGATGCACTAGGTGTTATGTTGGAGCGGCACCTTGGGAAGACAACCTGTTAGAATCATCTTTCGATCCAATGCACCTGACTGGAGTCACCCACTCTTTGAAATCCTTATTAACTATTTGATAATGATCAGTCAGCTTTGGAGAACCTTGACATGGGTTATCAAAGAATACAAAACTATGGATCTAGAACTCTAGGATCCGGTAGCTTACGCTCTGAAAGAATAATGAATACAAAATACACCACGCTAGTGAACATCTCCAGAATCTGGAAAAATTTATTGCTCCTTACTATTTTTGAATGCTTCTAATACTTGGCTTATGCCTTCTTCATCTATGTCCTTGATGTTGTCCCATCAGTTGCGGACAACCTCAAGTTTCTCTTCGACCTCTCCGGTCCCATCCCAGAATTTACTTACCATTTTTATAGCATTGCATGCCCGGATCATTATCTTGGATAGCCTTTATAATCTTCCCTTGTCAAAGTCCATGGTAGAATGATACAAGGACTCCATCCATTTATCATATTTGCTGAGGACATAGTCCTCTGGGGTGCATGTTCTAGTGGTGAAGGGGCTGACTTGCGAAAACCCTACCACAAATGCCTGGAATAGACCCAAAGGATATCGGGCCACAGTCACTTTAACTTTTAAGGCCTTAAACAGTTCCTTACATACCTCAATTTTGAGGCCAAGTCTAGAGAACTGGGCCGGGAGAGAATCATATGATTCATCTCCCAAAATTCCTGCCTCTGTGATGGTTTCTTCTCTAGCATTGAAAACTTCCTCCAACCTGGCCTTCCATTTTTCGGACTTCTCCAAGTCTTTCTCCCATACAATAGCAGAGGCATTTGCCTGACCAAGGAGAATATTGATCATATATAGATCCAAGATTGACACCACTAAAAATTGCCTTATGACAGTGATCTTCTCGGTGACCCAGTCATCCACTACCTGGGCCTTCTTCTTCATGGCCCTTAAAGAATCCATATCACCCTGTGCAAGCAGTAATCCAAAGGTATAAGCTTCCGAGCGAACCTCGGCCAGGGGCTGTGTAATTTCTACCAGAAGTGCAAGGAGATTTGCATTGGTTTCTCTTTCCTCCTTTAACTTCTGGTTCTACTTATTATATCGGGTCTCTATTACTTTGGTGGCCTCCTTCAGTAGGTCCAACTCGCCCTTCTTATCTCTTCTCCCTAGTGCTACCTCTATAATAGTATAATATTTGGGCCTTATGACCGCTGCATCTGTATCTAGGGGAGATGTTGCGATTATCGTAACTATACTTCCTATTAGGCCGATCCAGAGGGTATGGACCATCTGAGCTTTCTTAGGCCTTTTGGTGTTTGTATTATGGGCCATCATCTCAGCCAAGGAGATAGGAATGCTTGTTGCTACCTCTGGGGCCTTTCTCTTCATTGATTTCACCAACCATTGGGGTGGTTGGGATGGCTTTTCTGTTAAGACCTGGGCATCTGGATTCCTTTCAGAATCTAGCAGTGTATACCCAGAATCAACATTGTTGTCAAGCTCTTTCTCTCTTTCTTGTTCCTGTTCTTTTCCCTTCTCTCTGGAAACCTCAATATTTTATGCCATGCTGGCATCTTCCTTTGTGATATTTAGGGTTTCTTCTCTTCTGGTATCAATATCACCTATATTCCCGGGGCCTTCTGGGTCCTTCTCAACCTCAGTATCAATTGATTCAACATTTATATTTTTGGGGATTTCCCCGTCATTCTGCTTCTGTTGTTCTTCAGCCTCATCAACTTCATCTGCTGGAACATCTTACTCTGCTGGGAAATCTTATGGAGGTGGGTGAGGTCTATGGCCAAAGTACAGTTGATCCTGTGGGTCCAGTTTCCCCAACCATCAGTTTCTCATCTGTGCTTTGCCTTGGTTCATCCTCAGTCTCTTGGACCGTTGTTTTCTCCCACTCAGGCTCCCTTTGTATTTCCTCCCAGGTTTCCTACTCTGTGGTAGCTTCTTGTTTTGGGACCTCTTCTTCTATGAGGATATTTTCTTTCTCTTAGGTGATGATATCCTCCACTACGTGATCTACATCCTCATGAATGTTCATGAGCTCATCTACCTTGAAGACATCGTCAAACTCATTGTGTGGAGGAGAGGAATCATAAATATTCTCGAGTTTGGGGGAATCCAAACTGACATCAACTAGAGGTAGGTCTGGCATACTAGGGCTAGTGGCTATGCTTGGAGTGGGGGTCACCTTCTACTTCTTCTTCCTTAGTAATGGGACCCTGGTATCTAAAACACTTGTAGACCCCGCCTCAGTGAGAGTCTTCCTGCTCATCATTGCAGCCAATGACAGGGATCCCGTCGGGTGAGCAGTTGCTAGTGGAGTTATGAGGAGGCCGGAGGAAATTTGTGCACTTATTTGCTGGCTCGCTAACCTTTCCGACTCCATTTTTTTTGTAGCTGTACCATTATGGGGGCAGGACCCAAAGGAGGTACCTTGGCTGGGGTGTCTTCTTTCTCCTTCCCCTTTCTTGTGCTGGGTCCAGCGGTAGAAGTGGGTCTTCAAATGATTGGTCCCTTCTAGGTGGTATTGGGACACACCCATGCAAAATAATTATGACTGGCCTCTAAAATGGGGCGGCATACTCCTTCGATTGTCAAATCCTCTAGGGTGGCCCAATCCATAGGAGGGAGATCCAGTTTATCCAATCCCCACCTTTTATATGTTGGGTCTTCTAGTGGCCCGTCATCTGAAAAACCCTTTAGGAAATTCCAAAGGTCAAGTACTTTCATAAGTCCTTTGGACATCCGTGAATGTTGGCAGGCCCAGAGATCAAAACTATCTTGGCAATCTTCCCAAAAATCTTCAATATCCGCTATATATGGTGGGGAGGCCTGGGGAAGCGCCAAAGCTATCTTTCCAAGAAGATCAAAACCTTTTATGGTATGGTCAAATTCAACCAACCCCAGACTCTTTAACTCATTATCTGCCTCCTTTGTTGCAGCCAAACTATAAGTATAGTTCCCACAAGAGACTGGGAACGGAACATTGGCGACCTTCTTCACCGTGAATAGGGCGTGCAATCTAAAAGAATGATTCTATCCCCACAATACCAGGGGAGAAGATAGGGTTTCCTAGAGAAGTCGGTCACCTGAATATATGTGTGCTACTGGAATTGAATAAAATAATTTTTGTAGGTTCTCACCAAATTCGTCACCTCTTGCAATAACTAGTATCCAGAATCGCGACTAAGTGTCAAACTATTTTGGTAAACGAAGGCATCATTTACCCTACAAAATTTTGGGAAAATAAGTTCCCACTAGACTTGGGGATAATGATCCCATGACGTCAACTGGCCCAGCCCATTCCTGAGAATTCCCATTGTTTGTAAACCCGAAAAAGCTTGTCTTTGTTGAGCCAGTGCCCATAGCACATAAGATGTCATGTAGAAATTTGAATTTTGGAGAACTCCTTTCAACTGCGAGTCTACATGATTGGCTATGATAGCGGCCCAATTGAAGGTTTGGTTGTGGGTGGTGATGCAGTATAGGAAGTAGTACATCCATGCCAAGAAATCCTAGGCATAGGGTTGTCCAAAGATCCGGCACAAAAATATAATGCCCGCCTAAATGGGCTCTTTGAAATCCCTATGGGGAATTTCCAATTTCATCTTTTTATGGTCCCTCTTTGGGGACTTTAGCCACTAAGATTTGAGATATTACAGAGAAATGAGAGAAGCTCCTTTGAACTCCTCCAATGACTTGGCCCGGGTGAGAACAACAGACCCTTTGAATTGAGGGATCCCCAGCCCTGAAGCAAAAGTTGAAGCATCCAGATTGATGATTATCACTGGATAATGTAACGGTCAGGGATCGACGAGTAGAATAGTCTGAGTAGGTGCATTGTAGAGTGTTTCAAGCTGGATTATTAGCTTCAGTGATTGCATCGAGCAAGGGAAATTTGCAACCTTAATGATTCTAGAGGTGGCCAAGTGGGTGGCCATATTGTCTCTGCCAGCCTTTAGTTTGTATATGGCTTGAATTAAGTCCTACATTTCAGCCCAAAGTCCAGGCTTTGTGTTTTTTATTTCCTACACTTTGGAGTCAACCTTGGACCCCACGAGAATGCCCCCCTTCAGATATTTGGAGGTCAGTGGCAACTTAGCGAGCATCTTTTTAGCCTTAGTTTTTGTGGCCGCCCAAGTGGAGGTAGTAGGCAGCTCCAGGCTATCACGAGGAGTGATCACTTCATACATTTTGACCAACTATCTGCAACCTAAAAGACTAGAGAACTGTCAGTATATGATATGACAAAAATAACTTTTAAAGACTTTGGGGAATTCATCGCCAGTTCACACGTTTCCAAAAATGTTAGCACACATAAAAAATCCCAGAGTATTAAGACATACATGAGTTGGATTCTAATAAACACCCGGGGGTCCCAGGGTATTGGACCAAGTGACAAAAATGGAATGAAGACCCAAGGGCTTCTCAGCACTCGAAGTCTAGAAGAACTAGCCATTGTCAACGTGACCAAGAGGAAGCCGTACTAAGCTGACATTGGACATCATGTGGCCATGTGATAGGCAGCGTAATGGAATTAATGGTGACAAGTGGGTTGAAACGGGGGAAATTGAATGCCAGATGGGATGGGGTTTGAATTCCCACTTGTGGGAAATTAATCCCTCCATTAAGATGACACAATGGAGGAGAGAGAAAGCCACCATGGCTCAAACTAGCGAGGTGTCGAGTTTGAACCATGGTGACTCCCTCTCGATGATCTTGATAGAGTGGTTCAAAACATGATGGAGCACGGTGAGTTCAATAGGATGGAAGGATATACATGAGATATATACACTAAAATATAGAGGGTCGAGGCTTTGTGAAGGCTAGAGCACAGCTCGCAAAACACATAACATATACATAATATTTACAGAGTATTTACACAAATTTACACGGTTTACATAATATACAGAGACATCTAAAAGATATTCTACCATAATGTACACCATATACATCAACCTACAACTGCACAGAGGGCAGACAACTCTCTTACAGAGCCAACCCACCAACGGGAGGCAACCAAAAAGAAAAATGCAAAGGTGGAAATGAAAAATGTATGAAAGAAAAAACAAAACAAAAATGAGCACAAGCACAACAGACAACAAAAGATAGAAAATCAGAGAACTAGAGGAGGGAAACGAAGGCCTACCTGGAACACGAAGGATACGGGGAAAGACAAGCATGGGGAGCACTCTGCAATAATCCCACCTTCAAGCAACCATGAGAAAGAACCACAAATCAACGTTCAATTAGCCACTAAGCACATGGAGCAATTCATTGTTTAATTGACTTAATCACCTTAAAATCACTTTGAATTATCTAAGTGTTTTAATCACAGTAAATGTGAAAATGACAAGTAATTTCTATTTATACTGTTAGGGTAAAAATAGGATGCATTCTTTCCGCAAACTCTGGAACCAGCAAACCTCCAGACTCCGGGCCTGAGATATTCTATGCAACCATACCTTCTTGCAAAAGAAGACATAATGGTGGAGAATCTTGGGGTTTGAAATCCGGCTCTCAAAAGAACAAACAGACTCTAGGACTGGGTCTCAAAGACACAAGAAGACAAAAGAAAAAGAAGGACAACCCTTGCGGGAGCAAAGTCCAGAGGGAAAATATAAAACAAAGAAAACAAGGCAAGAGCCAAAGCGAAAATGGGGACCCAACATTTTGCCTACAAAATGTAAGGATGGGTATGCAGGGCATAAAAAATGGTGACTATCTGGGATGGATGCCTTAGTGCATTCGAGAACTATAGAATCTTTGGTTAGCAAAACTGACATAAATCTTTACCCAGAGCATTTTGCTTGCAAAGTGTGAGGCATCTGAGAAAATCCAGCCCATCAATGATTCAAATATTTCTATCTTTCTTCAGTTGTGAGGTGTGTTCTTTGAAAGAAAACCAAGTTGATAAACTCTGGGAGAAACAAAGAGGAGGCACTAAACAAACCAAACAAAATTCATCATATCTTGCATGTTTCCCCCCGGGTACCGAAATTCTCTATTCTTCAGTTCCTTCTTTTCTTTTCTTTTTTGGATGGAAAAGGTGGTACTTCTTTCACCATGAATCTTAAGCTTAGCTAATTTTAATGGTGGTACTTCTTTCACCTTATCATCCACTTTAAATTTCTAAATAGGAGAGAATGTTCTAGACCTGGGATATTCTAATGATTTTCAGACTCAGCTAATCAGCTAGTGTAAATGATCTACTCTCAAGGTGTCTGATTACTTGCTTCTTAGATTTTCTATTAACTGATGCCCAGACTGTCAAGATGTAAATTGGATGAAGATCACCCATAAACTTTTACCATACTTACAAAAATACCTCAAGAGTTCAGACAAATTCCACTATGCTAACAATATATTCCAAATTTAGCAGAATGCACAAGGTATCATTCCAAAGACTAGATGTTATGCAATGCATACCAGTCTACAAGACAAAGGAAACACGTTGGGGAACCAAAAAGAAAAATAAAGCAAGAAGAAACCAAAATAAAATGAAAACACCAGGAAAAGGGTGACCCTGGAGGGCAGCCAAGAAGAACTATTTACAAGGCATTCCAAATGGAGTACCGAGGAATTATTTACAAGCAAGAAATATACATATATTACAACTCTGGGAAAACTGACCACCTACCTTATTCGAAGTAATGTTTGAGAAAATTCCCATTGACGGGCAATGGGACAGCTTCTCTGATCATAGTGTTGAGGTGATAAGTATTTTCCCCATAGATCTCAGATATCAGGTATGGTCCAAGCTAGAGCCGTTGGAACTTAGTGTGTTTTCCTTTCTTTTCCCGGGCTTTGTCCCACAAGAGAACCAAGTCCAAAATCTGAAAGGCCTTATACTGGGATCTTCTATCAAACCATCATTTTAATACCACTTGGTGATGTGCAAAATGTTCAAGGGCTGCATCTCTTTTTTCTTCCATTCATACTAGGTTCAAAAGTCAAACTTCCATGATGTTGTCCCGGTTGCTGAATTCCTGCATAAACTGTAAAACTGGGATCTGTAAGTTGATGGGAAATACTGGATTCTGGCCATAAACAAGATGGAATGGGGATGTCCCCAAGGCTACCTTTATTTGAATATGATCTACCCAAAGAGAAAATCTAAGCTTTTGGTGCCAATCCCAGGGGTTCTATTCTAACAAACGTTTGATCACCTCAAGTAACTTTTTATTGGTTGATTCGGCAACACCATTTCCCTAGGGGTAATAGTTGCTAGAGAAATTCAAGGTGACATTCCTATCATAGGTCCATTCAAGTAATTGTGCCAAAGAAAATGTTATATCATTGTCACATACTATAGCAAAGTGCATTCCAAATCTTGTGATGATGTTTTCTTCCAGGAATTTTATAACTACATCTGCCGTGTTGTTTTTGCAAGGGATTGCTTCAGATCACTGGGTACAATAATCGGTAGCAGTCAAAATGTACCAGTGGTTGGTAGAAAAGTTGGGGTTAATTTCCCCAATGAAGTCAAATGTCCATTGGGCGAATGGTCTAACTTCAAAGACCAGCTGCAAAGGCATGGCCAGGTTTCGCTCATGATGTGCCACTCTTTGGCAAGTATGGCATTTCCTAACATGAGTGTAGACATCTTTGAAGATACAGGGCCAATAGTATCCATCCCAGAGGATCTAATGAGTGGTGGCGTCAGCTGAACCATGCCCAGTTCCAAACTGCCCATGAAATTATTCAATCATTTTTGCAGCTTGGTCCCTATCTATGCACCAGAGCTATACCCCTTCATAATTCCTGAGGAAAAGCGTTCCATTTTTTATCATGAAGTATGCAATTTTCAACCACAGGGTGCAATTTTTGTTTGTGGGCAGCCCCTTTGGGCATCTGTTGTTCAATAATAAGTATACCAGGTTGCTATACCATAGATTTTGAGTGATGGACTCTACTGTGTATGTTTGACATTCAATGTTGGGAGTCTCTTCTGCCATAGCCCTACATAGTCCCTAGCCTCAAACTATCTTCATGGGTTGCATTTCTAAATCATAATCTTGGAGTATGGCCATCCATTTCCCCCATCTTTCACAAGATTCACTCTGCAGGAGCAAAGACTTAACAGCTTGGTTCGGGATGATAGCGTGCACTTTTCTCTAGAGAATGTAATGCCAGAATTTCTTCATAGCGTGAACAAGAGAAAAGGCCTACTTTTCCAAAGGTGAATACCAGACTTTGACATTCTTAAAGGGGGAGCTCATGAAAGCTATCGGTGGTTCTTCCCCCTCGACCTTCTAGGTCAAAACTGTCGTGATAGAATGTGGTGAAGCAAAGGAGTATATATGAAAAGGGAGGGAATAGTCTGGATTAGCCATGATTGGTGCCTCCACAATCATTTGTTTAATCTGGGTGAATGCCCGCTTTGCCTCTGGACTCCACTCAATCTTTGTATCTTTTTTCATCATTTTATTGAGTGGCTTTACTATCTCGGTGAATCCAGTGATGAACCGCTAGACAAAATTGATCTTCCCAAAGAAAGATCTCATTTCCTTCTTGTTGTCGGGCATCTGTAGATTTAGTAGTGCTTCAACTCTCTCAAGGTTAATGGATATACCATTCTCAGAGACAATATTCCCGAGTAGCTTTCCTTTAGTGAACCCGAATATGCATTTCTTAGGATTGAGGGATATTTCATACCAATGATATCTCTCACAAATCTGGGCAAGGTGGGTAGAATGATCACGCCTGTCCTGGGAAAAGATGGTCAAATCATCCATGTAGATGATTATGCACTGGTTTACTAGGCCCTTGAACATAATTTCCATATCCTTCTAAAATGTGGCCCCTTATTGATAATGCCAAAGGGCATCCTCTGGTATGCAAACGTTCCCCACTTGGTGGTGAACATCACTTTGTCTCTATCTTCATATTTAACCATGACTTGGTTATACCTGGAGTATCTATCTAGGAAGGACATCATTTGTGATCCATTCACAATTTGCAATACCTCATCCAACGAGGGGAGAGGGTGATTATCCTTCTTAGATGCCTTGTTTAAATTTCAAAAATCCATTCAAAGGTGGATCTCGCCGCTTTTCTTTCTCACAAGGATGAGGTTGGCAACCCACGTAGTGTGCCGGATTGGAAAGATGATCCAGGTTGTCAACAATTTCTGAACCTCCTAATGAATTAGAGGCTCAATTAGTGGGTTGACCAGTCTTTGCTTTTGCTAGAAGGGCTTAGCATCAGGTTTTAGTGGGATAGTATGGGTCATGATGGATGTATCATAGGTCTTCAAATACTCATACCCCCATGCATATAAATCAATGTATTCTCAAAGAACTGCGAGAATCTTCTCCTTCTCCTTAGGGGAGAAGGAGGTGCCAATGTGTACCAGTTTTTCTTCACTAGCTTGGCTGATGTTTACTTTTTCAAATTTTCCTCCCTTAGAGGAGGATGATATCTTCTCCTGGCCCTAAGGATTTGAGTCGAAGACTTGTTCTAGCACTACCATCTGCTGATCAAAAGTGATAGTCTAGGATGGATGGGGTGGAAACTCAAAAACCTAAAAGTAGGTGACATTGTCTGGGATGGACAGGGTGGGGATCATCTCAATGGAGAATTTCCAGAGCTAGGAGCCAGCCATTGGTTCAAGAGTGTTGGCGGATACAGCAAGAGCATCTGGAACATAGTTTCTTTTTTGGGGAATGATTTCAATGCTAAAGACATCAAAATCTTTGATGAGGCTCCATGCTTGGTTGTGATATATGGCCAACATTTTATCATGACAAGTGTATTGGCTCCAGACCTGCTTTACGATCAACTCTGAATCACCTAGTGCCTGGAGGCAAGTGATTCCCTTTCTTAGTGTGAATAAGAGTCCAAGGACCAAGTCCTCATACTCTATGATGTTATTCATGTAGTTGAACTGCAGCCTGTAAGATGCGAGGAAGGATTTTCCCCACAGGTTGATCAATTCCACTCCAACCCCACAACCTTTCTTAGACTGGGACCCATCAAACTTAAGGTTCCACAAGTCATTGTTCATTTTTTGGGGCTGGGAAGGCGGAGTGGCCTTTGGATTATTTGGAGTATGTGGATAAGGTTTTCCTCCGGTGAAGCCTGTGGCTAGGATTCCTGGACTAGTGACATCATGGGGATATTGCTGGAATGATTATTGGGTCCAGGCATATCCAAAGAGTGTTTCTTATGCCGAAGGGTGTTGATGTGTCAGGTAGTAGTAGAAATACATGGCTCACACTCTAGTTCTGAATATTTTTGATAATGCACCTGACACCAAGTGCCAGACAAGAGTATAGTAGGGGTCACTGCGGTACCTTGTGAGTTAAAATCACCCCTTAGTCCTTCATCTAGGTCCTGCATCCTCTGATAAACAATGGTATCCTCCCTGGGGGTGAAATAAAAGGTCAAGATTTCTAGGGGTCGGTACACCCTAGGGGAAGTCTTAGAGAAGAGAACTTCATTCACCCTCCCGACTTTAGTGAGGGCCTGTTTCATCTAGGGCTCACTTTCTACCCAGATCTGGTTAGATTCTCCCTCCCAGGGGAGCCACAAGTGGGAAAAGTTGGTAGAGAAATACTCATTGAGGGACTTAGACCAATTGCAACTTAGTAACATCCTATAAGTCTCTGGGATGTCCACCACTTGGATGTCATTTATGCTTTCTATCCTAGGGTCTTGGATGAGCTGAATCTGGATGTTCTTCAGCTCACCTACCATTTTTACAGCAGTTTTGTCTAGCTGGACTACTGCATCATTAGATGGAGTAGGATGAAATCTGATCTTCTGGCATATGGACAGGGGCATGATGTTACCTAAAGCTTTGGAATCTACCAATAAATTGTAAAGGTTCTTCCCTTGTATGTTTAAGCCTAGTAAGAAGGGAGGATCCTCAGTGTTTCCTCAAAAGATAGCTACGTTGGCATCATTAAAAGTGATAGTCTTGGGTGGGTGACTGACAAATTCTAGGTTTTCCAAGAGCTTCATAAGAGACTTCCTCTGGTTGGGATAGTTCAAAAAAACCTCCATCAAGGTCATGGAGGTAGTAGTTCATTCTAATGCCTTCATGATGTCAAACCTCCCCCTGGGGAATTATTGGCTTCCCTTGTCCGGCTCCTTAGCTTGGTTAGAGCTAGATCCTTTCGGTGGGAAGGGATGATCAGTTGTATTATCCCGAGGAGGGGTATCTTTAGGAGGTGTGGGAATGTAAACTGGTCCTTTACCAACCTGACTCTAGGTGTTGTAGGGATTTTGTGGGTTGGTGAAAACATTAGCCTTAAAGGCCAGAATAGATTTGTCAAAGAACCCCTGCAATCTGAGTTCTTCTTCATCTTCCTTGTCTATTCCAAAGAAGACAGTCTCACAGGTGAAGGCATCATGAGTGGCCTCTTGTATGGGGGGTTTCGGGGGAGTAGGATCAATAGTTTTTTATCTGTCCAGTTGGGAGTTTATGATAACCTTCTCCAGTGTGGCACAGTTCACCTCAGAGTGAGAGCCAGTGTCATGAAATTTGCACCAGTTAGTCAGGGGTTGGAGTTCTATGACTGGCATGAAATGGGAAGGTCCAACACCACCCTGATTGGTGTTTTGGTTTGGGGGAGGACCTCTGGTGTTAGCATTATTGTTCCATTGTTGTTGGTTGGGTCGGGGCCCATTATTGTAATTTCTTCCTCCGGCATTGGTATTTTGTTGGCTAGAGGAAAAATTCCCTCTCTGGGAATTAGTGTTGTGGGGTGCAAGAGACCCCGCCTTCAGCTACCCCATGTCCATAGTTAGTGAGGACAATAGTCGCCGAAGGAATTCAACCTCAGCAGACAGCTGGGTGTTCACGTCAAAATGTGACGGTGGTTGTTGTTGTTGGTTCCCAGGAAAGGCGATAGTGGGTACCAGAGTTGAGGGTGACACTCCTCCAGCCGCGGATGACTGGAAGAAGGGAACTCTGGCGGGTTGTGTCTGTGGTTGTTGTGTTTACTGCGGTTGGTTCTAGGGAAGGAATTCTAGACCCGATATTACTTGGTCTTGCGATGGATATATGTACCGGGCCTGTTGGTCTATCAGTGATGGTGGGGGATTCATGGCCATCGTAGGGGAACCCATTACTTGATTGGGGTTGTATCCCCAGCATAAGAAGTTCTGCTGGGTATCATGTTGAAAGGCATGCTCTACCCAATCCCTCCCAGAGATTTTTTAATACTGCGGGACAACTCCAAGGCTAAGTTGTAAACCTTTTCCAGAGTATCCCGGTCAGTGGGGGTGGTAGTTCTCCATAGGAGACTTGAAACAAATGGGTCCATTGCATTCAAATATGTCTGGATAGTCACTTCTGAGGATGGGATGAAAGGACCCATGCACCACTTCAAGGCACGTTGGATCCTATGGTTAAATGTTGCAAGGGGTTCATTTGGTTCCTTCCTAATGGAGATGAATTGGCTATGGGACCACGTCGGGTCCACGTGTATACAAAAGGCTGCCAAAAAGGTGTCTTCCATATCCTGCCAACTATTGATGGAGTTGGTAGGCAGGTTAAGGTACCAGTTCAACTCGTTCTATCCTAGGGACAGAGGGAACATCTAGGTCACAATGTCTTGATGTTGGATCCAGTGTCGGTTCATGGCACCTTTGTATGTGTGTAGATTCTCTTCTGCAGTTCGTGAGCCTAAGTTCTCATATCAAGGACAAATATTTTCTGGGTGTGCAAGATCATTGGTTGCACCCAGAAATGTTCCCATCAGGGACCCAGTGTTACCAAAATAAGTAGCCATTGGGGGTGTTAGATTCTGGTGAGGCTAAGTGTTAATCCCCAGGGTTGTCTGGGAGACTTGGGTATTATGAGATGTAGTAGATCCCAAGACAATGGGGGTTGGCTTGGCTTTTGGGGTCTATTTCTTTCAAGTGGGAGGCTCGAGTTAAACAAACCTTCTGGGATTGGGGGCTGATCTAAGGATTCTTTCAAATTGGGCTAGTGAAAATGATCCAATCCCACTAAAGGTCTGCTTCCTAAAACTATGGCTTGCGGAAACCTCAGGTGGCATAAAGTCTAAATCTTTCGAAGGGGACAAGCTCATGCCCTCCTTCTAGCGCCAGTTTCTATTAATGGGGGTTTGTGACCGGGTCTACCAATAGATGTAAGTTGTCACCGAGTATCGAGGTATCATCCAACTTTGCCTATAAATGTTTTCTAGAGAAATGAGATTCTCTGGGACTTCAATCATGTGAGGGTCGGGTCTCGACAGTGTGGGAGCTAAGTTGGGTGTTGTGACTATTTTGTTCGGGGGGATAGCTGGTTATCTTGGCTCATCTTCTCTGGGGATTTAGGTAAGTGGGGTTTCCTGCAAGCATTTGTTAATCAACCAAATAAACTTCAAAAGATGGGCTAGGTTTGGAAGTGTTCCATCTACCTATAGTCATGAAAATATATTCAAAACATAAACCGTGCTCTAACATGCTACACTAAAATATTGAATACACACAGAACCATCAATTCACATATATTCAATAACGAGGGAAAAGGAGGTCATTAATCTACTTAAAATATCAAAGAAAGGGACATAAGAAACATACAACACAAAATAATATCAACTCAGAGATCAAGAGACCAACATCAACATTGCTAGAATCCTTCCTTCTTCATTAATGGTTTTCCAGCATCACTGGTGGGTACATCAACAATGGCTCCAAGGGAGCATCTATCTACTAAACTCTTAAAACTAAGGAGCATTGAGCTCTGCAACAACTGGAAATCAAACTGAAATACTCTAGCTATGGATTGCAAAATCATCAATTTCACCAACCCTTGGAATGAGGTCAGACTTATTATTTATACCCAGATTTTCCCTAAAATTAACCTAAATTATATTTACACTCAACCAATAAAATACAATTTCTGATGGTTAGTACTACCTGCACCACGCTACAACAACCTCAAGAAGAGAAGAGGTCTGACATGTCAGAAGAATGAGACAAGAAAAGAGGTATGGAAGTATCGGCCTCAAGAAGAGAACCAGAGGGAGAATAGAAGAAATTTGATCCCCCGGGGATCAAGGGTACATGCCTCATTAATGGAAAAGTGACTCACTATCTCCGATGTGCCAAGTGTTATGTTGGAGTGGTGCCTTGGGAAGACCACCTATCATAATCATCTTTCAAGCTGACGCACCCCATTGGAGTCACTCACTCTCTGACATCCTTATTAACTATCTAATAATGATCGGTCAGCTCCAGGGAACCTAGATGCGGGTTATCATAGAATACAAAAATATGGATCTGGAACTCCAGTATCCGGGAGATTACGCTCTAAAAGAATAATGAATACAAAATACAACAGGCTGGTGAACATCTCTAGAATCTGGAAAACCCTATTTATCCTTACTATTTTTGAATACTTATAATACTTGGCTTACACCTTCTTCGTCTATGTCCTTGATGTTTTCCCATCAGCCATGAACAACCTCCAATTTCTCTTTGACCTCTCCATCCCTGTCCCAGAATTCACTTACCATTTTTACGACATCGTGTGCCTGGATCATCATCTTAGATAACCTTGATAATATTCCCTTGTCAAAGTCCTCAACAGACTGATACAGGGACTCCATCCATTTTTCATATTTGCTAAGGACATAGTCCTCCGGATGGCATGTTCCAGTGGTGAAGGGGTCGACTTGTGACAACCCTACCACAAATTCCTGGAATAGGCCCAAACGATATCGAGCCATAGTCACTTTATCTTTTAAGGCCTTAACGAGTTCCTTGCATACCTCAATTTTGAGGCCAATTTTGGAGTATTGGACCTGGAGAGAATCATATGATTCATCTCCCAAAATTCCCGCCTCTGTGATAGTTTCTTCTCCAGCGTTGAAAACTTCCTCCAACCCGGCCTTCCATTTTTCGCACTTCTCTGAGTCATGCTCCCATACAATAGCAGAAGCATTTGCCTGACTAAGGAGAATATTGATCAGATATAGATCCAGGAGTGACACCACTAAAAATTTCCTTACGACAGTGATCTGCTCGGTGACCCACTTGTCCATAGCCAGTGCCCTCTTCTTCATGGCCCTTAAAGAATCCATATCACCTCGTACAAGCAGTAATCCAGAGGTAGAAGATTTTGTGCGGACCTTGGCTAGGGGCTGTGTAAGTTCTGCCAGAAGTTCGAGGAGATTTGCATTGGTTTCTCTTTCCTCCTTTAACTTCTAGGTCTACTTATTATATCAGGCCTTTATTACTTTGGTGGCCTCCTTCAGCAGGTCCAACTTGCCCTGCTTATCTCTTCTCCCTAGTGCTACCTCTGTAACAATATAATCTTTGGGCCTTATGGTTGTTGCATCTGTATCTAGGGGAGGTGTTGTGATTATCACAACTATACTTCCTATTGGGCCGATCTGGAGGGTATGGATCGTATGAAATTTCTTAGCCCTTTTGGCCTTTGCATTACGGGCCATCATCTCGGCCAAGGAGAGTGGAATGCCTATTGTTACCGCCAAGGCCTTTCTCTTCCTTGATTCCACCAGCCATTGGGGCGGCTGGGGTGGCTTCACTATTAAGACCTGGGCATCTAGATTCCTTTTGGAATCTAGTAGTGTATTCCCAGGATCAACATTGTCATTGATCTCTTTCTCTCTTTATTGTTCCTATTCTTCTCCCTGCTCTCCAAAAACCTCAATGTTTTTCACCATGTTGGCATCTTCCTTTATGATATCAAGGGTTTCTTCTCTGTCGGTATCAATATCACCAGTATCCCCGGGGCTTTCCAAGTCCTTCTCAGCCTTAGTATCAATTGATTCAACATTTATATTTTTGTGGATTTCCTCATCATTCTGCTGCTGTTGTTCTTTGGCCTCATCAACTTCATCTTTCAGAACACCTTCCTCCGCTGGGACATCTTGTAGAGGTGGGTGAGGTCTCTGGCCAAAGTTCAACAATGAAACTAATTTTACTACCTCACCAAATGTACTATGGGGCAATTGGTCATCCAGAGTAACTGAAGGCATTTGGAGTGTGATGATTGGGGGTACGGTTGATCCCGTGGGTCCGATTTCCCCAACCATCGATTGCTCATCTGTGCTTTGCCTTGGTTCATCTTTGGTCTCTTGGACTGGTGTTTTCTCCCACTTAGGCTCCGTTTGTATTTCCTCCTGGGCTTCCTGCTCTATGGCAGCTTCTTGTTCTAGGACCTCTTCTTCTGCGGGGATATTTTCTTTCTCTTGGGCAGTGATCTCCTCCGCCACGTGATCTACATCCTCATGAAGGTTCATGAGCTCATCTGCCTCAAAGACATTGTCAAACTCATTATGTGGGGGAGATGAATAAAAAATATTGTTGAGTTTGAGGGAATCCAAACTAACATCAACTGGAGGCAGGTCTGGTATATCGGGGCTACCAGATGCGCTTGGAGTGGGGGTCACCTTCTGCTTCTTCTTCCTTAGTAATGGGACCCCGATATCTAAAACACTTGTAGACCCTGCCTCAGTGAGAGTCTCCCTATTCATCATTGCGGCCAATGATGGGGATCCTACTGGGTGAGCAGATGCTACTAGAGTTATGAGGAGGCCAGAGGAAATTTGTGCACTTATCTACTGGCTCACCAGCCTTGCCGACTCTATTTGTTTTTGTAGCTGTACGATTATGAGGGTCAGACCCAGAGGAGGTACCTTGGCTGGGGTGTCTTCTTTCTCCTTCCCCTTTCTTATGCTGGGTCTGGTGGTAGCAGTGGGTCTTTGAATGATTGGTCCCTTCCGGGTGCTCTTGGGACACACCCGAGAAAAATAATTATGACTAGCCTCTAAAATGGGGTGGCATACTCCTTCGATTGTCAAATCCTCTGGGGTGGCCCAATCCATATGAGGGAGATCCAGTTTATCCAATCTCTTCCCTTTATATGTTGGGTCTTCTAGTGGCCTATCATCTGAAAAACCCTTCAGAAAATTCTGAAGGCCAAGTACTTTCACAAGTCCTTTGGACATCCATGAATGTTGGCGTGCCCGAATATAAAAACTATCTTGGCAATCTGCCCAAAAATCTTCAATGTTCACTATATGTGGTGGGGAGGCCTAGGGAAGAACCAAAGATATCTTTCCAAGGAGATCAAAACCTTTCCTAGTATGGTCAAATTCAACCAACCCCAGACTCTAATTTATTATCTGCCTCCTTTGCTGCGGCCAGACTGCAAGTATAGTTCCCAAAAGATACTGGGAACAGAACATTGGTGACCTTCTTCACTGTGAAGAGGGTGTGTAGCTCCAAAATCTGTGGGCATAACTCTAAAAGAATGATTCTATCCCCATAATACCAGGGGAGAAGATAGGGTTTCTTGGAGAAGCCAGTCACCCGAATATACGTGTTGCTGGAATTGAAAAAAACAATTTCTGTAGGTTCTCACCAAGTTCATCGCCTCTTGCAATAACCGGTATCCAGAATCTTGAGTAAAAGTCAAAATGTTTTGGTAAACAAAGGCATCATTTACCCTGCAAAATATTGGGAAACTGAGTTCCCACTGGACCTGGGGATAATGTAATGGTCAGGGATCGACGAGAAGAACATTCTGAGTAGGTGCATTGTAGAGTGTTTCCAGCTGGAGTATTAACTCCGGTGATTGCACCAAGCAAGAGAAATTCATAGCCTTAATGATTCCAGAGGCGGCCAGGTGGCTGGCCATATTATCTCCATAGGCCTTTAGTTTTTATATGGCTTGAATTAATACCTGCATTTCAGCCCAAAGTCTGGGCTCTGTGTCTGTTATTTCCTGCACTTTGGATTCCACCTTGGACCCCATGAGAATGCACTCCTTTGGGTATTTGGAGGTCAGTGGCAGCTTAGCCAACATCTTTTTCACCTTGATTTTTATGGCTGCCTGACTAGAGGTAGTAGGAAGCTCCAGGCTATTAGGAGGAGTGATCACTTCAGACATTTTGACCAACTATATGCAACCTACAAGACTGGAGAACCGTTAGTATATGATATGACAAAAATAACTTTTAAAGACTCTGGGGAATTCATCGCCAGTTCGCACCTATCCAAAAATGTTAGCACACATCAAAATCCCCAAATTATTAAGACATACGTGAGTTGGATTCTGATAAACACCCAGGGGTCCTGAGGTATTGGACCAAGTGACAAAAATGGAATGAAGACCTAGGGGCTTCTCAGCACCCAGAGTTAGGAATAACTAGTCGTTGTCGATGTGACCAGTAGGAAGCCATACTGAGCTGACATGGGACGTCATGTGGCCACATGACAGGCAGCATAATGGCATTAATGGTGACAAGTGGGATGACACAGGGGAAATTAAATTCCAAAAGGGATGGGGTTTGAATGCCCACTCATGGGAAATTAATCTCGCCATTAAGATGACATGACAGAGGAGAGAGAAAGTCACCATGGCTTGAACCAGTGAGGTGCCCAGTTCAAACTATGGCGAATCCCTCTCAACGAGCTCGACAAAGTGGTTCAAAACATGATGGAGCATGGCAAGCTCGATAGGATAGAAGGATATATATGAGATATATACACTAAAATACATAGGGTCGAGGCTTTGCAAGGGCCAAAGTGCAGCTCACAAAACACATGACATATACATAATATTTAGAGAGTATTTACACTAATTTACACGATGTACATAATATACAAAGACCTCTAAAAGCTATTCTACCACAATGTACAACATATACATCAGCTTACAACTGCACAAAGGGCAGAAAACCCTCTGGTAGAGCCAACCCACCAACAGGAGGCAACCAAAAAGAAAAAACACAAAGGCGGAAATGAAAATGCACAAAAGCAAAAACAAAACAAAAAAAAGAACGAGCACAACAGACAGAAAAAGATAGAAAATCAGAGAACTAGAGGAGGGAGATGAAGGCCTACCTAGAATGTGAAGGATACGGGGAAATACAAGCATGGGGAGAACTCTACAACAAGTCCACCTTCAAGCAACCATGAGAAAGCACTGCAAATTAGTATTCAATTAGCCACTAAGCACAGGGAGCAATTTGTTGTTTAATTACCTTAATCACCTTAAAATCACTCTGAATGCTCTAAGTGTTTTATTCATGGTAAATGTGAAAATGACAAGTAACTTCTATTTATACCCTTAGGGTAAAAATAAGTTGCATTCTTTTCACAAACTCCGGAACCAGCAAACCTCCAGACTCTGGGCCTCGGATATTCTATGCAACCATACCTTCTCGCAAAAGAAGACATAATGGCAGAGAATTTTGGGGTCTAGAATCCAGCTCTTGAAAGAACAAACAGACTCTAGGAATGGGTCCTGGAGACACAAGAAGACAAAAGAAAAATAAGGAAAACCCTCGCAGGAGCAAATCCTGGAGGGAAAATAAAAAATAAAGAAAACAAGGAAAGAGCCAAAGCGAAAAGGGGGACCCAACATTTTTCCTGCAAAATGTAGGGATGGGTATGCAGGGCATAACAGGTATACCCTAAACTGGTATTTTTTTTGAGTCTTCTTTGTCCATTTAGATATTCATTCATTCTTTTTGTACTCTCTTCAGCTTTCTTGATCATATCATTATGATGTTATTGAATCTTTGGTTCATGCTTCAGTTTCTCATTTTCTTCTTTTGGTTCACCAATAACTTCCAATTTTCCATTAATTTCTATGCTTAATTTTTTGGCCTCATGACTCATAAGAAATATTTGATTGGTGATCTCAATGTGATGTTCAGTAAGTCTCTGTATCTCAGATTCTTTCTCTTATAATTTTTCAGTAATCTTTCTCCTGTCATCAATAGCTAAAGTTCTTTCTTGTCCAACTTGTCTTGCATTATTCGTAACATCAATGGTGCAGGAGCACCTGGGCACAAGGATATACATAGGAGGATAATGAACATTTTTAATGTAATTAAGTCATCCATTATGTATTCATGTTATTGTGAGTCTATTAAAACATAATGTAAGGCTAATGAGCCATTTTTGTAAAGTTTTTTTTATAATTTTTCATTTGGAACCTAGTTTGGTCGAAAGGTCAAAATTGCATAAAAGGCCATGATAAGTATATAAAGTATGTAAATGGTATTAAATATATTATTTGGACATGTCTAGAGGGGTTTTACAAAGTGTGGAGTTATTTTTATAAAGTGTAACAAAAGTTGTCAAAATGCATAGAAAGTTCCAAAAAGAAACAATGCAAAAATACATTAAAGTTGTGAAAGGGAAGATGAAAGGTAATAAGGGTGGTTGGATAGTTTATAACTACCAAAAAATATATAAATATGTTTTATTGGTCGAACCAAATCATTATTTAAATAATAGAGAAGGAGGAGAAATTTTTGGGAACAAATTGGTTTGTTTTAAACTTGCATTTTGATTGGTGTTTTCTATTATGTTGCTGCTTCTAGGCATTGTATGGCCATGTACGGCCTGAAAATCATATATATTTATAATGGATAGATATTATAATTAACTATCCTTTTGATTATTTTTGTCTGGTTCAATTTCATTGAAAAATGAATAAGTCATGCACGTTTTGGGGAAAGTTTTTGTTTGCAGTTTCCAGGATTTTTGAGATTAGTCATGTTGTACTATTTGGTATGGACACATATGGATGAATATTAAGTTCTAGTTGGATTCATTGGAAATATATATGAATAATATTTTATTTCCATTTGGTCTGATTTGTTTTTATGAATATTTGTGAAAGTTGTGTTTTTGGTAAGAACTGGTTTTAAACAATTCTCAATTGAGTGGCAGTCAATGATTTCTAATTATCTCATGATTTAACCATGAGAAAATATGTTTCTTACATTTTTGGAAACTAAATTCATATAGGTTTCAAACGGATTTGTTCTTATGTATAATGGATTTGTTTTATGATAGTAAAATGGGTCTCGGTATAGAGACCATAACATTTTATTGGAATATTTGATTTGACTAAATGTAGGATATGTTTTGAGGAATATAATTATCTACATTTACACAAAAGGGATTTTCAATATGATATCTAGTTCAAAAGTTATGAATAAAATATTGTAGGATAGATCTATGTGACAAATTTGAAGTTGTTTGGTAAAAGAACCAAAGAAGCATTTTTTCATTGATTGATCTTGTGAAATATTTTCCTCTATTAAATTATTTGAATGATTAAATGAAGATTAGATCATCAAGATCCTATTTTTTTAGAGTTTATGTAGGATTCTCTACATCAATCAATCATTCTTACCATCTGTGTCTCTTGACGGATCTATAGTACTTTTACTTGTTCAGTCAGATGTTGATTGATTTCATTTAGATTTGTAATGCTTCCTTCAGATGTGTCAGTTGTATTACCAGATCCAAATAAGGATGAATCAAATAGGTCAGGTATCTCTTTTTCATGATAGTCAGTTTAATTGTAGAGAGATTCCATGACTTTTCTTTCAGCTAATAACTCTTTCATTTTGATTCTTGCTTCTTTGTATTACTCAAAGAAATTTGTATTTGCAACTTTTGATTGTCAATATTTTTATCAAGCTTATACCTTTCCATTGTATGATCTTTTCTCTCAAGTGATTTAAACTTTTCCAAATAAGAGATCTAGCTCTAATACCAACTATTGGAATAATGGAAGGGTGTGTACTGAGAGGGGAGGGGTGAATCAATACCCTTAATTTTTTTTATCAATTAACCTTAGTACTCATTTATTGAATAACCGACCATTGTTTCTTTTCTACTTCATGCATGCAATACCATAGCATAAGTGTAAATTCATTTAAACAAACATTGAAATATTCATGAAACTTATTGACACATGACACAAGTATTTGGTAACGCAGAAACCCTTGTTAGAAGGTAAAAACAATGATGGGGATGAAACCCACAAAGCTTCACTATCTGCAGAATAGATGGTGCCTATTAGGGCTACAAGTTTTGATCACTTATGATGATCTTACCATGTTAGCAGTAACATGTTAGACTTGTTAGGTCTACTCAGTTAAGATATTTCAGCAACACAATGTATGTGTGCACTCGGCTAAAATATTTACATAAAGATTGTTAAGTCCACCTTCTTGAAGGATTTTTTCTATTTGCTACAATTTTTAGAGAGTAGACAAAAATATACATGTCTTGATAGATTGCAATCTTTAATTTCTGATTAGAGATCCATTAAGTTCACAAAATCGTATACCACCTATTGTGATGGATAATACCTCTGTTCTACTCAGTACCCTTGAATGTAGTTCTTCATAAAAAAATTCTTCTTTATATGTCCTTATACATGAAATCATCTATTTAATCCATAAATGTCCTTGTGTGGCTACAATCATCATGTTCTTGATTGATTACATCTATTTTTTTCTACATGGTATGAAATGTGTCATCTTAGAAAATCTATCTGCAACAACAAATATGGAATCATTACTTCTTGTTGTCCTCGGTAAGCCAAGAACAAAAACATGTTGATATCACTCCAAGGTTTCTCAGGAATAGTAATCGGTGTATACAAACTAGTATTTTGACTTACTCCTTTTCTAACTTGACAAACTCCACAAATTTTCACAAACTTTTGAACATCCTTATACAACTGAGGCCAAAAATACATTTCCTTAAGCAAGCTCAATGTTTTATCAATATCGAAATATTCAGCCAATCCACTACTATGTTTCTCCTTAATCAAATTAGTTCTCATTGATCCTCTTGGTATGCACAACTGAATACCTTTGAACAACATATCTTCCTGAATGAAAGAATCATCATACTTACTTTATTGATTTGATTCAGGTTCTCTGCACACTCTCTACTACTCAAAAAAATTAGGATTATGTTCATACAAATTCTTCATATCATCAAAGCCAGGAACTTCAATTCTCATTTTAGTCATCAAAGACCTTCTTCTACTCTATGCATCAACAACTCAATTAGAAACTCCACTCTTATTCTTTATCACAAATGTGAAACTCTATAAATACTCTACCCATTTCACATGTCTCTGATTCAACTTATTCTGACTACCCAAATATTATAAAGCCTTATGATTAGTATACAACAAAAATTCATTTGGCATCAAGTAATGTCTCCACTTCTTCATAGTTTGAACAATAGCATAGAAATATTCATCATAGACAAAATATTTCCTTTTAGCATCATTCAACTTTTCACTAAAGAAAGCAACATGTTTACCTTCTTGAGTCAACATAGCTCCAATTGCACTTCCACTTGCATCACATTCAACTTGAAATACCTTATTGGAATCATGTAAGGCTAACATAGGTAATTCAACAACCTCCAGCTTCAAAGTCTCAAAACTCTTATCAGCTCCATGTGTCCATTTGAATTCTCTTTTGTCTCCTCTCATTGTCTTAGTCATAGAATTACAAATAGAACTGAAATTTCTGATAAACTTCCTATAAAAACTTGCCAATCCATGGAATGATCTTAGCTCACTGACATTCTTATGTGTAGACCAACTAAGTATAGCTTCAACCTTCTCAGGATCCATATTTATACCATTATCTAAAATTACAAAACCCAAATACACAAGTTCTTCTTTCATGAAGGAACACTTCTTCAGATTTATCAGCAACTTTTCCTATTTTAGTCTCTGTAGTACTTCCCTTATATGCATCAAAATCTATTCTCTAGTCTTACTGAATATCAAAATATCATCCAAGTATACAATCACACATTTATTCAAGAATTTATTCAAAAATTCATTCATTAACCTCATAAATTTACTTCGTGCATTACTTAAACCAAAAGGCATAATCAACCACTCATTCAAATCTTCCTTTGTCTTGAAAGAAGTCTTCCATTCATCACCTTCTCTAATTTAGATTTGATGATATCCACTCTTCAAATCAATTTTGGTAAAATATTTTGCTCCACTCAAAAAATCCATTATATCATCTATTCTCGGTATAGGAAACCTATACTTAACTATGATCTTATTGATTTCTCTTGAATTAGTACACATTCTCCATTCTCCATTCTTCTTAGGTGCCAACATAGCTGGTCCTGCACATAGAATCAAACTTTTTTTGATCCAACCCTTGCTCAAAAATTCATGAACTTGTTGGTTAATCTCTTCATTCTCGGTTGAAGTTAACCGATGTGGTGCCTTGTTCGGTAAACTAGCTCCAAGAATTAGATCCATAAAATGATTGATATCTCTCATTGGTCGTAAACCATCAGGTACATTATCTGAAATGATCTCCTTGTATTCAGTTATTAACTTCTCAACTTCTGCAGGAATCTCAACTTATGTATTCTTACTCAGTTTGTTAGGAATCAAAACATAACAAATATCATTCCTTTTCAAATCCTTCACAAACTGTCTACCTTCCATAAAACAAGCTTTCATAGATGTACATAGCTCACCAACAGATTCTTCAATCAAAGGTAACAATTTTTATTTCTTACCATCAACCCAAAGACTATATCTATTCACTCTTCCATCATGTATATCATATTTCCAAGGTCTACCCAATAAAATATAACAACAAACCATTGGCATAATATCACACAACACCTTATCATAATACTTTCCAATTTTTAGATTCACAAAACACTACTCACTCACCATTAATGTATGCTCATCCTTGATCCATGAAATTTGATAGGGCTTCAGGTGCTTCATTCTTTCGAACTACAAATTTTTGACCATTTCCTCAGATGCTATATTCTTTGAGCTTCCACTATCAACAATTACCTTCATAAATTTTTCTGCTACTCTACATATGGTCTTGAACAAACTTTTCCTGACAAGATCTTTCTTATCTTTATCACTCCATAGTATCCTTTAGATTTTGAGATTTCCTTCCTTCTTAGGCTCATTTGGTGACTCTTCTTGCACCAAATAATTTATGCTGCTATTGACTTTCTTTCTTGCATGGGTACATTCAAAAGATTGATGTCCTTCTTCACCAAAATTGTAACAAGTTCCTTGAAACCCTCTTCTTCTATAACCACCTCGAGAGTAATTGCCTCTTCCTCGGTATGAACTTCCACATTTCCATTAAATATTTCCTTTGTCTTGAGATGTGTTTGAAATTGACTTATCTAGTTCATATATACTATTTTCACCATGAGATCTAGCTCTTCCTCTAGGGAATCTACCACCTCTACCTCTTTGTCTTTGCTCATATCTCTTGTTCAATTTCTCCTTAGATTTTAGGGAAAGCTGATAAGCCTCTTCAATGCCTTCCATCTTGACTAAGCTGATCTCATATTGTATGGAAATCCTCAATCCATTCAGATATCTTGCTACTCTTTCCACATCATCTTCAACATATCTAGATCTAATGTCCAATCTATAGAATTCTTCAGTGTATTCTTTTACCGATCTATCTTTCTGCTTCAAACTTTGCATTTTCCGAACTAGGTTAATATGATAATCACAAGGTAGAAACTTTCCCTTTAGTTTGGTTACCATCTTATCCCATACCTTGATTTTGTCATTACCTTTCTTCTTTCAATCCAATTGTAGATGCTCCCACCTCTAGGATGCATGACCTTTCAAATTTGTACTTGCAATATTTACTTTCTTGTCCTCTGATACATTCTCATATTCAAAGTACTTTTCCATCTCAATTATCCAATCTATAAATTCATCATAATCCAAATTTCTACTATACTCAAGACGATTAAATTGAGGTGTGGACTTCAAACTTGTCAATGCTTGTAGGAATCTCTCTTCTTCATGATCCATAATAGGTGCAGGTGCAGCTTTTCCTTGCACTTCCTCCAATTCATCATCACTAACATCTTCAAGATGTCTTCCTCTACGCTAGGCTATTTCAATAGCTTCCAATCTAGTAGCCATTTATCTAAGCATATCAACTAGACCTAGATCTTCATTTTATCTCCCACAAACCATCTTGAATATCTCTATAATTGTAGGTCAGATCGCAATCTTCTACCCCACAAAAATATCAACCAACTAGGGTTAGGGTTTACAAGAAGGAAATTAGATCTAAACTTCACTCTCATACCACTTGATGCAAGGAGGGTCAGTACTCAGGGCTAGGGGCACTGCCAAGTACTAAACTGTTGGAATAGTCCCAAGGATAACTGAGAGGGGGGAGGGGGGTGAATCAGTTATCGGTCAATTTAATTCTTTTCTCTTTCTTAAATGTAATTTGATATAAAGTAAATGCACATTCAAATAACACAATAGAGTACTCAAAAATTTTGATTATGGGGAAATCAAATAGGTAAAAACCCTGGTGGGAATTAGCACCCACAAATAATTGCACTAGTTTATAATGATCCCTATTAGAAGATCTTACAACCCTATTAGGAGTTGATCTTTACAATGTAAGAAGTACAAAGACCTGGTTAAAGGTCAGACCCTGTTAGGAGTCTTTTATAGATAACCCTGTTAAGGGTGAGGAATCACTATCCAGTAGCTAATTGCTAAGATGGTGAAGGCCAAAACCTTCTATAATCACCTAAAAATGGTCACCTAAACCCTAGACCCCCAATCTTAGCAATTAATCAAGAAGCCCTAATCTTGATTATTCTAAGTCCTAAATCAAACAGGCAATTCATCAAATCAAACTGATCTGACCTAAACCCTAGGTCCTAATCGATCACCTTACTTGATTAATTAATTAATTCCTAAAATCATAATACATTGGCAAATAAACATTATGTTAATTATTTAATTGATATTATGACATATTAATTAAATAAAAATTACAAAATTGTCAATTAAATCAAAAAGGAATTAAATTAATTATAAAAATAGAAATGTGCATTCAAAATCAATTAATTTATTAAAAATGCATATGACATCATCAAATTTAGTTAACTGATTTATCAAAATGGAAACAATCCAGTTCCACTCAGTTAACTGATTCTCATCTGTTTATCATTTTGGAAACATTTCAGTTAACTGAGAACTGATTTTGGAAATTTCCAAAATAAATGATCAGACAGTTCAGTCAAATGAATCTCTCGACCAATTGAATCACTTGCACATGGATTGTGCTTCTTCAATCAAATCTGAGCCACTCTTTTTGTTCAATCTCGACCGTCGATTCGAGAGAGATTTCTATAAAAGAGAAACTATTTTCCCTCACAAAGGATCCTAACTTTCTTCTAATGTTACTATACTGCATTTTCTTCTCTTTTCTTAGCATTTATCATTTAGCATTTTTGTTTAATTTCAAGCATGCAAATCTAATCATTAGAGCACATTCAATTTGGGTTTTAAAAAGAATATTTCACTTTTCAATTTGGTGCTTCTAAAGTCAATCTTAAGTAGCTTGGATGAACAACAAAATACACATGCATATCATCTTAGATCATTTATCATAGCTTAAAATCCTTGATTTAGGTCTTCAGTGTAGTCACTAAGCTTGCAATGATCTGAGAGCAAGCTCATACTCCTACCTTCTAGAAGGCAACAGGTTGACTCTTTCAGACATGCAGGATGAATGAATCCATATTCATTCCTGTATGTAGCTGAAGTACAATGACCATGTTGAAGTGTATAGCTAATTAAGAAGGCCACTTTTAGCACGCACACCTTCAGTACAATAGATATACACTATATCTAGTGAATGAACTATTTGAGTAGACCTGCTGTCTTGATCAGTTCCAATGAATTGCAATCAACTTCTGTTTCTTCACATAGATCTTCAACTTATTCTTTCTGACTTTCTTCTCTTCTGTCTTTTCTTTTTCACTACATTTTTCTACTTAGAGAACATAACAGAACTGCTATATGTATCTTCACCAAGGATAAGCTCACGATGGTATCTGGAAACACTTCATCAACTTTCTTGTCAGCTCAACAAAGCACAAAATCAAAGTTAGGACCGTGCAACTCAAACTGAATAGATGCGACGCTTCCCAAAGTTGGCTTCACCAAATTAACTCTAACATCAATATTCTATTGAAACACATTTAGCACCTTTGGATAATTATCTTTAACTCATAACTAATCACTAATACAAACATGCATATCCTAAAGATAGGTGCAACTCAAGTGATACTATTTTTATGTCGGCTCTTAACAGATAAACTCCAAAAACTGTAACTACCATAATTGATTAATCATAACTCAATTGTAACTGCATATCTGACTCGATGTGAATGCACATAGCATCTAGAACATGTATACACCATGGAAATAAACATGCATAGCACCAAAACATCTGTACTAATAATTGCATATAGGATACCCGTTGTATATTATATGTTGTCATCAATGACAAACATACAATCAATTATTTGCACAGAGGTAAATCTCCAACAATCTTCCCCTTTGACATTGATGGAAACATATGATATCATCAACTCAAGGTGTCTTCTTTCTTTTTACAATCTTCTCAATATCCTCATCAAAGGTTCCTCTTTACTGTTGTTGCTCTGTATACTCCCCCAGAGTATATGCTCCCCCTTACTAATACTCCCCCTTTGACATCAATGACAAAGGGTGTTAAACACCATTAAGAATAGGTACTACTCCAGAAGTAGAGTAGTCAACCATTCATCAGTCACTAAGGATTGATGTTCTTGCTAAAAATTCTAATCAGACTCAGGAAAGGGAATTACTCCCAACTTCTCCCTGAGATACTCAAAAGTATCTTTTGATAGAGGCTTTGTAAAAATGTTTTCTAGTTGTTCTTTGGTTCTCACATAATCCAACTTTACTTCTTTGTCTGCAAATTTTTCTCTTAGGAAGTGATATTTGATCTCAATGTGTTTTGTCTTTGCATGCATCATAGGGTTCTTTGACACATTGGTAGTACTAGTGTTGTCACAGTGAATAACAATAGGATAATCAATTTGAATACCAAAGTCTTTAATCATCTGTTTGATCCAAACCATTATTGAACAATTCAATGCTGCTACAACATACTCAGCTTCTATTGTTGACTGAGATATACAATTCTAGTTTTTACTTGTCCAAGTGACCAATCCGTCTCCAAGAAATACTACTCCTCCTGATGTACTCTTTCTATCATCAACACAACTTGCCCAATCTACATCTGTGTACACATGAAGTTGTATATTCTCTGAGTTAGGATACCATAAACCATAGTCAATAGTTCCTTTTAAGTATCTGAATATTATTTTTATTGCCATTAGATGATTTTTCTTGCGTTCAGCTACAAATCTTCCAACAATGCCAATTGCATTAGAAATATCAGGTCTAGATTGAGTAAGATATATGGGTTTTCCAATCATAGACTTGTATGGGGTCTTGTCAACTACTGTGGAATCATCATCTTTAGAAAGATTGCTTCCTGTTATCATGGGGGTACTTACTAGTTTGCAATCTTCCATCTTGAAAGTCTTCAATATCTCCTTCACATACTTAGACTGATTTATGAATATGCCTTTGTCTGTTTGTTTTACATTCAATCCAAGAAAGTATTTGATAGGTCCAA
>MU224401.1:575592-606382 GCA_018584345.1 Thuja plicata
GCATACCATGTCTAGTTTATCTGAAAGTTTGAATCCTTCAGGCTGCTCTATGTAGACTTCTTCCTTCAAGTCACCATTCAGAAAAGATGACTTGACATCCATTTGGTATACCTTAAAGTTCTTGAATGTTGGATAGGCCAAAAAAAACTTGAAAGCTTCAAGTCCACTCATAGGGGAAAATGTATCAGTGTAGTCTATTCCTTCTCTCTACACATATCCTTTACATACTAATCTTTCTTTGTTCCTTACCACTGTTCCTTCTTCATTCATTTTGTTCTTGAATATCCACTTAGTTCCAATCATGTTCTTTTCATGAGGTCTAGGGACCAGTTCCCATGTTTCATTCTTGATTATTTGATCTAATTCTTCTTGCATGGCACTTTTCCAATCTGAATCTTTGCACGCATCTTCAGCACTTAAGGGTTCAATCTGTGAAAGTAAGCATACCTCTTCATTAGTCGTTGAACCTTTTTCTCTAGATCTTGTCAATACTTTTGCACTCTGATCTCCAATGATATCTTCCTTAGAGTGGTATTTAGATGTGTATCTAGAATTCTTAGGAGTGATACTTTCATCTATAATCTATGATTCTTCTTCACTTGGTTTAGGATTGTTACATGAAACATCAATACAGTAAAACATTTCTCCAATAATTGTGTCCTTATTGATGGGTCTGGGTTCATCTTCAATCATGGGAGCATAGTCATAATATATTTCTTGAATCATAAACTTCTCATCAATCTTCACATGAGTACTTTCAATGATCTTCTTTAATCTTAGATTAAAACATCTATAGGTTTTTCTTTTAGTAGAGTAACCAAGAAAAATACCTTCATCACTTCTAGCATCAAACTTGCCAATTCTATTATCTCTCTTGACATAGCACTTGCTTCCAAAGATTCTGAAGTATTTTACAGTAGGTACATTACCAAACCAAAGTTCATAAGGTGTCTTGTATGCAGCTAGCCTCAATTGTATTCTATTGATAGTGTAAATTTTTGTATTGACTGCATCTCTCTAGTAGGTATGGTCAACCTTTCCTTCAATCATGATAGTGCACATTGTGTAAAGTATTATCTTGTTCCTCCTTTCTGATATCCCATTCTATCGAGGGGTTCTGGGTGCACTTAACTGTCTTTTGATTCCATGTTCTTCACAATAGCCATAAAATTGGTCACAGGTGAATTCTCCTCCTCTATCAGATCTCAGACATTTTATCTTTAATCCAGATTCATTCTCAACCTTAGCTTTGAATACTTTGAACTTCTCAAAAGCTTCAAATTTTTCTTTTAAGAATGCAACCCACATCATCCTTGAGAAATCATTAACAAACAAAATAAAATACCTTTCTCCATAGTATGATCTTGTTTGAGTAGGTCCACACTGGTCTGTATGTATTAGATCTAATTTGTTTTCTGCAGAGACTTGTTTTCTCCTGAATGAGGTCCTCACATGCTTCCCCATCACACATTCCCTACACATGGTGTCAATTGGTCTTGCAATTCTAGGAAGGTCTCTTACTTCCTTTACATTACTTATCTTGACTATATTGTCAAAATTTATATGACAAAGTCTCTTGTGCCATAGCCAACTGTCATCTACTTTTGCAACAAAACAACTTACTTTTGAGTTGAGATGAAAAACATTACCTTTGGTTTTTGAGCCTAATGCAATCATGTCTCCATCTTTTTTTTTGATAATGCACTAGGCTTTTATGAATTCCAACTGATATCCTTTATCAAGCAACTGTCTAACACTTAGTAAGTTACGATGCAAACCATCAACATAGAGAACATCATCTGTCTTATCTTTTCCATCTAAGGTGATAGAACCTCTTCCTATGATAGGTTTGGCAGTGTTATCTCCAAATATAATCATGCCACCTTTGTACTTGTCCAAATGTACAAATTTATCTTTGTCTCCTATCATGTGGTGTGAACATCCGCTGTCAATGATCTATTCAGTTCTGATGTCAGCTTTTGAAACTAATGCTAACTCCTGTTCTTTTACTTCATCTTCTTTGTCCATTTCTTCAAGCATATTCTCAATATCTTTAATGAAAATGAATCCAATTTCATTTTCTCCTGAGTCATCATCACTTACACCATCCTTAGCATGATAACATTCTTTAGTGTACTTAGGTTTGTAATTTGATTTGAATTTCTTGACTCTTGTACGACACTTGGATGCAAAATGACCAACTTTGTTGCATGAAAAAATTTTGAATGGTAGCCGTCCTTCATATTTCCCTTTACCTTTCCTTTCCATCTTGGCAATCATAGCAATGATTTCTTCTAGTTCTGTATCCACTTCTTCATTATTACTAGAGTTTCTTATAGATTTCTTATTGTGGACTGTGGCTTTGAAGGATGTCTCACTTTTAGGTTCTGTCTTCAATCTAGATATCTCAAATGAAGATATTTTGCTGATCAAAGTCTCCCTCTTGAATTCTTTTGAAAATTGCATAGTCTCATCTAAGATATTGATCTTTCTCTCATAATCTACTGCTAATGTGGTCATTAATTTTTCCATTATATCTTCTTCTAATATTTCTCCACCACTGTTTCTTATACCTGATACTGCTTCATTAATCCTCTGATTGTAAGCTCTGATGTTTTCTTCAGATAACATCTCTAAATTGTTGTATCTTTTCTTCCTTGTCTTTCTGCATGCATTCTTTTCTTGGATGTCTCCTTCAAACATATCTTCTAAGTATTTCCAAATAGAGTATGCTTTATCTGTCTTCTTGATCTCAAAAAATTCACTATCAGATAGGGCACTGATTAGGGCTTCTTTGGCAATTGCATTATTAGTGAACACTTCCTTTTGTTTCATAGTAGAGTCTTCTGCTACAAGATATTTCAAGGTGGGAACTTCAATTTCTCAAGTGGTAATCTCATAGATCTCAAATCCAACACATTGAAGATGTGTTATCATTTTGTTCTTCTACTCAAGATAGTTTTGTCTATCAAACTTAGGACTCTCTTTCCTAAAGTATGCCATCTGATCTACCTTAAGTTGTTAGGCTTTCTCTCGAAGGTATTTGGCTCTAATACCAATTTTTGGAATAGTCCCAAGGATAACTGAGAGGGGGGGGGATGAATCAGTTATCATTCAATTTAATTCCTTTCTCTTTCTTAAATATAATTTGATATAAAGTAAATGCACATTCAGATAACACAATAGAGTACTCAACAATTTTGATTACGAGGAAACCAAATAGGTAAAAACCCCGGTGGGAATTAGCACCCACAAATAACTGCACTGGTTTATAATGATCCCTATTAGAAGATCTTACAACCATGTTAGGAGTTGATCTTTACAGTGCAAGAAGTATAGAGACCTGGTTAAAGGTCGGACCCTATTAGGAGTCTTTTATAGATAACCCTTTTAAGGGTGAGGACTCACTATCCAATAGCTCACTGCTAATATGGTGAAGGCTACAAACTTAAGTACAATAGATATACACTATATCTGGTGAATTAACGGTTTGAGTAGACCTGCTATCTTGATTAGTTCCAATGAATTGCAATCAAATTCTATTTCTTCACATAGATCTTCAACTTATTCTTTCTAACTTTCTTCTCTTCTCTGTCTTTTCTTTTTCACTACATTTTTCCACTTAGGGAACATTATAGAACTGCTATATGTATCTTCACCAAGGATAAGGTCACAACGGTATCTGAAAACACTTCATCAACTTTCTTGTCAGCTCAACCAAGCACGCAATCAAAGTTAGGACCGTGCAACTCAAACTTAATAGACACGACACGTCACAAAGTTGGATTCACCAAATTAACTCTAACATCAATATTCTATTGAAACACGTTTAGCACCTTTGGATAATTATCTTTAACTCATAACTAATAATTAATACAAAAACGTTGACACTATTTTTACGTTGGATCTTAACAAATAAATTCTAGAAACTGTAACTGCCATAACTGATTAATCATAACTCAACTATAACTACATATCTAACTCAGCGTGAATGCACATAGCATCTAGAACATGTATATACCATGGAAATAAACATGCATAGTACCAAAAAATCTATACTGATAATTGCATATAGGATACCCACTGTATATTATATGTTGTCATCAATGATAAACATACAATCAATTATTTTCACAAAGGAAAATCTCCAACATAAACCATCTTGCAGATATAATGTGGAAGCAATAACATAGAGAGTGAGATAAGAAACAATAGTTTATCTTTCATTAATTGATCAAACTCATTACATGTCAGGTTGTAAGGCCTTCTCGGTTTTGGTCGTATACATTCAATGAATCACAGAATGATCTTCATACATACGAGGTCACATACCTGCCTTTCAAATGTCTCAAATTCTACTATCCTCTCCCAACTGCTTCCCAAACTAAGAACAGAGAAATAAATATATACAAGAGTCCACCAAAGAGGTTGGTGCTGAAATCTCTAAGAGAGACCCAGATTTAGGTCCACATAGATCCCAATGAGAGACCACACATTAATTACACCACATAAATTAAATATAGAAGTCAGCTAGAATAGGATAAAAAAATTGGGAAGAGTATCACCGAGCAACAACAATGCTTGGTAAGACGATACCAGAGAAATAGGGATGACTCAGTAAGAACATAACCAAGCCACAGAAAACCAACTCAGTGAAAGAATAATCAAGCAATAGAAACCAACACACACTGAGACACATCAGTAAAGAAAGACAGAAAGAGTACCCGAGCAACAGGATAATTGAGCACTTCAACGAGCAGTCTCCAAACAAGCTAAAGAAAAAAAGAAAACATATTTTTGGTTGAGCAGGATTTTCAAGGACCCAAGATGCTCCTGCATCATATAAATCTAAAACCTTTTGATTTGGCTCACTCTTAATTCATCTGTATATCCACATTGAGCACAAGTTTCTAGGCATGCACCCTAGTGGATGGAGAAAAGGGATACCTACTGGTATTTAAATTTTTGACAGCTACATAAGACAAAATAGCACATGGGTTGATGGTGAACTGTTTAGCATGATCAAGATTCTTCGAAGGAAAATGAAGGAAAGAGTTAGAATTCCTAAAGAGTTAGTTGAAAAATACAAGGATACAATTTTTTTTATGGTTGAAACTGATTGTATATGTTTTGAGGCAGTTTTACCTAGGAAGAAATAGTGTTACCCTATGGGATATGAAGTTAGTTCAGAAGTTCTAACTATGCAGATTGAACATGTTTTGGCATCTAAAGTAGATACATCTGAGAAGAGATGGGTCACCTATGAAGAAAAATCAGCTAAAGTCAGAGAAGAGAAGATGAGAGGCATGAGGAAAAGAAAAGTAGATAAAAATTTTGATGACTGTTGAGCTAAGGTAGGTTTAAGAAAAGAAGAGATGAGAGATTTAAAGAAAAAAAATAGCAGAGAGAACTTATGGATTGGAAAGCATAGCTACTGTAGCACTTCCACCTCTAGAGATTGAGTGGGTAACTAGTCCACCTTCTACAATAATTGATGTAACCACCCCTTCACCACCATAGAAGACATTAAAGGAAGAGGCAGTAAAGCTAGCACCTCAGAGAAGCACGAGATCCACTAAACCGGATTCACCTCCTAGGGAACATAGGGCTGAAGGAGAAGAGAATAAAATCAAGAAAGAAACCACAAGTGATAGACATGTGTGGAAGCCTGATTTAAATATGTTGGAGAAGAGAGATATTGAGAAAGTGAAGCTTATTTTTGTGTGAAAATACTATGATAGGTATGAGGAATCTGATAAACTAAAGATTGAAGATATACTAGTAAATCATTTACTTGTTTTCAAGAATCTACTAGAGTTAGAGGAAAGTATACCTGAGGAACTATATGGTAGACTAGAAATAAGGAAACAACTTGCACACATTGAAGATGAGGTTATTAGGAATCAAGCTATTAATGACATGTTGCCAGTAGTTTCAATACAAGAAAGAGAAAGAATACTTAATGCACTCAAACCCTTATTGAGAACCAAAGCAATATTAGTAAAAATTATGGGTAGGAAGTATGAATAAGTCTTAGAAGAGACTTAGAAAGCATTATATCAGATACTTATGAGTCATATTCCTGAGAACACTCCACCTCCTAAACATACTGCACCTACACCTATAGGAATCAATGAATGTTATAAGACAACTAAGGAAAGTATGTAGATAAGAGAAGATGTCATGCAATTAGATTTATATCTCTAGTGTGCCTGTGACCCCTGACACTTCACTTGATGAGAAGGACCCATTTGTAGAAAACATTAACAGCTTAGTGGACGATGAAGTAGAAGAACAAAAAGAGGAAGAGTAGAAAATTGAGTCTGAATAGAGAAGTGAGATAGATGCAGCAAAAGAGAAAGAGACAAGAGTTGAGGTAAAACATGAACCTAACACATATACTACTCTATTGTTGGAAAGTATGGACAAAAATTTGACTACTGATGTTGACAACATGGATGCTGATGAGTTGATGAGACTATCTTTCATCACATTCTCTAAATAAAAGGAAAGATTTGAGAAGAAAGGAGATAAAAAGTCTAAGGTAATCACTAGGGTAGTCAATACTATGAAAAAACTTCTCCCAGTACCTATTGTATTTCAAGAAAAGGATGAGGCAGAAAATATGAGTTTGGCACTAGATGACTTTGATAGTCACTATGAGTCTTTAGTGAAGATTTTTGAAGAGAAAGCAGAGAAAATTTATCAAGAGAAGAAGTTTAATGAAGTTTGCTAGTCTATCTCATGGGACTTGGGAATTCTGAGAGAAGCTACATCTAAGGCCAGAAGTTGTGTCACACATGGAAGGATACTATACAACCATTGTATATATCTTATCAGACATATTCAAAACATTGAAGATATTTTAGCAAACAAAAGAGCTACACTGAATAGAATGATGGACAGTTGTGAGACCTCCTCACAATCTATATTAGAGATGGATAGGGAAATAACAAATTTTTATGATTAGATGAATGTATTGGATATTGAGAAAGGGAGAGTCATGATAATATTTGTTCTATTGAAGAGTCTAATCATTCCTAAGCTATCAATTCTTGAAGATCACTTATCTGATATGGAGAAGATTGCATAATCATTAATAAATTCTATTCCCATAGATTTTAATAGAAGAAACATCATCCTATGCAATAAATTGACTAATTCATGTTAGTTAGTTATTGATTGATTCATGGAGCACTGAAGTGAAGATCATGGAAGATACCTTCTAGGATGTACTTAAACTGGTGAGAAAGCACTGAAATCCTAATATTTTGTAAATTTTGGATGCACCTTTGTCATCATTGTCAAAGGGGAAGAAGAGAATACAAATGAGTTAGAAGAAAATGATAATGATAAAACATATATATATATATATATATATATATATATATATAAGGAAAGAAAAAGAAGAACAGTGAGTTGGGACACTTAATCATTTTTCGCTAAGTGTTGCCATCAATGCCAAAGGGAGATATTGTTCGAAAGTGATGATTTTTTTATGATATGAGACACTTATGGGTTTTCATTTATGGAAACATATCTGGTATATTGATCAATTGGATCGAAGTACAGTTTTGGAGATATAGTCTTTTAAATGACTAAGTATAGAAGCAAAAATACAGAGTATACCATCATTGTTTTGGGTATTGAAGATCAAGTACGATAATTGGTGATGAGAAATATCAGAGGGAGATAATATGGAGTATTTATGACCTCCACCTAAGATCAATTGGGTTTTGGTGATGATTACAGTAAGTTAGAGTGATATGAAGACATGCGACGACAAAAAAACAATGTAACAGAGTAGTTGAATAGCAGCGATGATTTAAGGAGTATGTCATGGACTCCTGACAAGCTAATTTGGATTATAACTTTGGATAACATATATTTTTTTATGTAAGAGCATCGAATTTGTATTTTATCTTTATTTTATTAATTCTATTTTGTATTGAGAGCCGACTACGTAATAATTAAAGAGAGTCGACTTGTTGATGAAAAAGATATGTGTGTGTATATATATATATATATATATATATATATATATATATATGAAGTATTTTTGTAAAGAGAAGATATGTATGATTTATGTGAATGAGTAAGGAAATATATATGTGAATGGAAGAAGAGAGGATGATAAAGATCATTGAAGAGCCTTGAATGGAACTATCTAAGCATTGTAGATGCTTATTTTGTTCATTACTGAGAACACTTTGTATGTTGTAAGAGTTTTAAGCTTAGTTGGCCCCTAATAGGGTGTTGTATACCTTTAACAAGGTTTTTATTCCTTTAAAAAGGAAATGTACTATGTAATATTCAGCTCCTAACACGCTAGATCTCCTGACAGGGACACTATACTTTAGTGCATGCTTGTGGTTACCATCCTCACCGGGGTTTTCCCTTGGCCAGGGTTTTCTCGACAAAAAATAATGGTGTTATGAGTTTTGTGTTATTTTTTTATGTTCTTTTCATTTCTGTAAGCATGTAGTTTATTTGGAATTGGTTTAAGTTTAATTTAAAGTGTTGTAATACTGATTCACCCCCCTCTCAGTATTACTCCATCCTAACATACGCGCTACTTTACGATCAAATGCACTGAAATAATGAAAGATAGGAGACAAAAAGGATTACATGTATTATTTCACTACTCAAATGCATCACACTTTAGGTGTCTACGCATCACTTCACCTGCAACCTACAAAATCTTGCAAAAGAAACACACTCAAATACACAAAAATTAGTGAATATGTTAGAAATGAGGCTTAGAGCCCCACAGTGGGCGCCATTTGTGTATATAAATTTTATACCTTCATGATATTAGTATTGTATCAATCAATTCAACAAATATTTAACATGATTAGCTAATTGAATGGAAATAAACAATTGAGCATCTCATGGCTCTCTAATTAGGAAAGAAAACAACATGCTCTCTGCTTAAGCATCTATAATGACAGTCCTAAAATGAGAATTGATAAATATTTATGCTTATTTAACTCCAATTTATCACTAAAATGTAAATCCTAACATGTAATTGCTATGATTGAAAATTCAATTTGCCTATAGTGATTATGCTTTTCTTCATGAGTGTGTTATGTTTTAATGCATAAAAAATGGCTTCTATTTAAAGTATTTTCCAAGGGTAGGGGGCAGAGTTGATTAAACCAAGATCAGGGTTAGGTTATCTCAATCATCTTAAAGGTTAAGGCAATTTAAATGGTGGTTTCAAATAAGGGAACCAAATGAGTGGTCAAGATGCAACTCCAAGATGTGTGATGAAGGATTAATTTGGCTTGATCCATGTGAGCTCCCATTTTGAATCCTCATTGGTTGATCAATTTTATCACATGTGATGGATGACGAAATTAAGGGATTTAATAAAATGATTTAATTGATTTTCTTTAGCCATGTGCACCCATGAAAGGGTTGGATTTAAATTGATTTTAACTATGCAATTAAATGATTAATTTCAATTGCACAATTATTTATTTTTTTATTTAATTAATCCAAAGGCTTTTTAATAATTCAATGAATTCATGATTTTGATTGATTGAAATTGATTCTACTCACTTTTTTCTTGACTGATTCTGCTTGACCAAAATTAGGTGTCTACAATATTATATGTCAATAATATTTTCAATGGTTTCCTAAACTCATTTGGTATTAGGAATGATCTATCCATTCCCTATACATGTCAACAAAATAGTGTAATCAAAAGGAAGCATAGATTTATTGTTAAAGATTATCTAAATATTATTTTAGTTTATAAATTCATGTCTGAACCTCATTAATCTTATTCTAAAGTTGCAAAAATAATTTTAAAATGTGTTATGCATTCTCTTAATGGTCGTTTATTTTTATGATGTAATTTATGAGTTTATTTTCAAACAATATAATGATTCGTATCTAAGGGGAGATCCCAATAATGGGAAATCTACTTGTGGATATTTTTTCTTTGTTGGATTGGGTAAAATCTCATGGAACATTCAAAAGCAACAATCCACTTCTCTTGGCTCTATCAAAGTTGAATATAAAGTTTGTACCACTACATCTAAAGATGCCCTATGGTCAAGAGGGCTAATTGAAGATTTGGGTTTACCTCAATTGAAGACAAGAAAGTTTCATTTCTATATTGAAAAGGAAAATATCAAGTTACTGTTATTTTAAAAAAGCCACTTTGTAAAGAAAAGTTTCAATTTCTTTGTAAAAATCTTGTTTGCAACCCATTTAAGGGTTTGGTGTAAACTCCCCAAGTAAATCTTAAGGCAAGGTGTTAGAATATTAATATTTCCTTGCTTTTATTTAATTTGGGATATTCCTTTGGAATCCCTACATGTAATTTTTCCTCTTGTACATGTGTGAGGACATGTCATTTCTTTTTATTCCTTTATTAAGTAATTTTAGTTTATCCTCCTTATGAGGATGTTGACACATTGCACACACACATTATGACTGGAGGCATTCATAGATTTGTGAGTTATTTTGTAACTCCTCTCCTCATCTTTATTTAACATATGCTTCTCATGTCATTTAATATGAATGATGTTATTGTAATGAGCTTCTTTCTCTCCTTCTCTCTCTCATTTTCTCTTTATTCTTTTCCTTCATTCATAATACATAAGGGGTTTTTCTTTCATTTTCTCCTTTCAAAAGCTCTTGTGTCTCCTCTCCAAGATTTGGATTATTTCTTACAAGTTATTCATCTTGCATGGTAACATTACTTAAATCAATAAACTTACTTGTATTTATTATTTTATATCTTGCTATTGTATTTCGTTTCAGTAACTTCTTTTTGACAAGTTTTTCTTTAGGTTCTACTACAAGGTGATGTACGACTAAATCAAGGTCCAATTTAGGCATATCTTTGTAAGTCCAGGTAAAGTTATTTTGTGCTTTCCAAAAAAACTCATTCATGTTTTTTTTCTCTTTCTCATTCAGGGATGCTACTATGAATGTGATTTTAGGTTCGTCAATGGTACCAAGATTCACTTCATTTGTATCTTCTATAAGGATCGATGATTTTTATCATGGAAAGGACATGAAAGGAAACTCAATTTATCCATCTTATAGTTCCTCGAAAAGGTTTTCACCAGAAGATACATCATTTATTTTTACTTTTTCATCATTTGAAGGTGTCTTAGAAAGGTTTTCACCTAGAGATATTTTGTTCTCCTTTTTATTTTTATCTTATTTTTCATTTTTGTGACTAAGAGAGTTGCCTTGTCTTACAAAATAAGCTTGATCATGATATTTGATTTTGTACACACAGTCTTGGAGATCTCTTAGGCCAAAGAGAGATAATAATTCTTCATCTAAATCACATATGTCCAAAGCCAATGGTGATTCGTGTTGGTCCTAATCAATAAGTTTAGCATGTTTAAGTGGGAGGCTAGGGGATGAAAGGTCTACAATAGTGATGGAAAGGACATGATTGGTATCTATGAGATCATTTTATATATATTCAAAGGGAATTTCATATAATTCCTCCTCAAAGCATGAATAAAAATAAGCTTCAAATTCATTTAGGGGGGGAACCTTAGTCCTTAGGGAGCCCAATCCTCTATTGTGAGGGTAACCAACAACTTAGATGGGTTATTTTATACCCTTTTCTTTTTCTCCTAAGCCTATTCCACGATACCCCATTCTTTCAACTATAGGATTTTCCTTTGGGTATTTTCATTTTGGTATGTCTACAGGCTTGTCTTGTCCATCTTTATAAAGCCATGATAGTATGTCTTCTTCCATGCTTTCTTGATCATGAGCTCCCCATTGTTTAAAGGTATTTTTCTTGCATTCTATGGTGTTCTCTTCCTTCTTAGGTAAAATTTGTGAGGGTCAACCATAGGAATTTTGGGATAAAGGAAGTTGACCAACATAAAAAGTAGTCTCAATGGTGTATTATTAATTTCTTTAATCAACAATCTTGATCTTTTTATCAGATTCAAAGATATTTTCATTAGTGATTTTTCCTTTAGCATTAAATGTAGAGGTTTCTTCAGTAGATGGTTTGTAAATATCCTTAATGGATGTGTTGGAATTATCTTTAGGAGATGATCTAGTAGTGGATGGTCTAGAAAACTAATTCAATGGGAAAAAGGTTTCTTTTTTTCCGTTCCAATATTTTGCAATATTGAAAGGGTTCAGGATATCCAGCAATAGTAACTTCTTTTCCTTGATTTTAGAATTTGATACATTGATGGAATTTGGAAGGTATACCTTGAATAGCATGGATCCAAGGTCTTCCAAGGAGGATATTATATGGTAATTCTAGATCAAGTACTTTCCATATAGTCTTAATTAGTGTAGGACCCAATTGAAGTGGAAATGTAATCAAGCCCTTGGATTCTCTCTCTTTGTCATCATATGCCTTTATTCTGACTCTCTTTGTAACATCCACGAGGTCATCAGGGAGTCCCATATTTCTTATTAACTTCAAGGTATAAATGTTCAAACTATATACTATTAGGAATAAATTTCCACAAGACAACTGAGAGGGGGGTGAATTAGTTGTGATATAGATTATTAAACTTTAAACTGTATAAACCAAAATTGCAATGCAAATGATAACACAATAAATGCCAACACAATAACACAATACTTATTGTCAAGGAAACCCTATTAAAGGTAAAACCCTAGTTGGAATTAGCACCCACAAATAATGTACTAAGAGTATAGTATCCACGTTAAAATATTTAGCCCTATTAGGAGCTTATTACAACATTACAGTACACAGTCCCTGTTAGGATTCAAGAAAAGTACTAGGCTCACTACCTAGGCACACTACCCAAAGAAGGTTAAATCTAACCTCAAGGATTCACAATCCAAACAAGTGTATATAGGAATATATAATCCAATGAACTGTCTGATAGCAACTTTCTTTGCTTGGTCAATTCCAATGAAGTACTCTTATCACAAAACTCTTCTCTACATCCAACAGAAAACAAGCCTCACAGATTTCACTTCTCTTTCTTGTTCAATCTCTTCCTCTACCACATCTTTCCAAAAGAAAATATCATTCATATATACCCTATCACAATAATTTATTAGGTCGACCAATTAAGCTTTCTTAATACATAAATAATTCATTAGGTCAACCAATTAGGCTTTCGCAATATACAAATAATTGTCTAACCCCTTGCTAAGATACACATGGTACCTATAACAAGTAAACATCAAATACAATCTATCAGTTATACTCCCAGGTCTACAATCCATGCTCATAATTTATATTACATGCTACATGTATGAAGTCAACCACCAAATAGGTCTCATCTAGAATACACGCCATACTTGACGTCACCAAAATTCTCACACCAATCAATCAATTCCCAATGTTCCTCAATATTTCCTCTATCACTAAGTTAGCTCACATCACCTGAAATATCTTCACTAGTAAGATATACCCAAAACACAGAGACCTGCTCTGTCAAGCATCACACGTCTAGTCCAGAAACCATTCTTCACTAAATCAACTGTAACATCCTCAATATGTAACATAAATCCAAGAGACCTTATGGATAAGGTCAACACACACCCTTCTTCATATAACCAACTTTGATCATTCTGAAGCATTTGTACAGTGTCTGTACACTTCTTCTAGTCAAGTAACCAGTCTATCCTCTTCCACAGAAACTTATGTTGACAACAGTGACAAAACATGAATATACATAGCATGAATAGTATCCAAATCTGATATCATCCAAAAATCTCCCCCTTTGGCATTGATGGAAACATATGGTAAAATTCATCAACCCAAAATCAACTCAAACTACTTTCTCCTCTCAATACAGTCTTCTCAATATCCTCAACATAAATCTCCGCAAAACAATATGGATTTTCACATAGATTCCTTCCCCCTTTGTCAGCAATGGAAATGGGTTCCATAACTCATCTGTAATCTTCTATTCCTGTGATCACTCCCCCTGAGGAGTAGATGATGAACTATAATTGATTAAATGTTTGAAGATGATAATTTGATGATCACCGAGCTGCAAAAGTGAATGCAAGACATTAAATCAATTAATGTATTGTATTGTCATTGATGTCAACTTGATATGTTTTGATTGGTCATAAACATATTGTCATAAACATAGAAGAGCTAAAGAGACAAAGTTTATGCATTCGGTAAAAGATAAAAGTGATAGTATACACCAAGTGATAGTATATACCGATGGACAGTGTTACCGAGCAATTGTCACCTAGAAGTTCGTAGTGTATACCAAGCATCGTAGTAACCAAGAAAGTAGTTACCGAGAAAGAGATATTTACCAAGCATAACTGGAGTGGTCACCGAGCTAACTGAATCTGATCACCAATCAAAACTGAAGATAAAGAATGAAAAAAACACTTCGCTAGCAGGAGCTATATTTAGTTTGACTAACTGATTGCTTTATTATTAAGGATTAGTTGATCTAAAGAAAAGAAGAGATTTAAAGAATGTTTTATTCATAGATAACTTGGAGATATTTGTGCAATAAAACCAAATGAGAGCTTTATGGATTAAAGCAAGAATGTCAAGTTTTACGGATCAAGAAGTGATCTACGATGAAAACAAGGAGATTGAATGGCTAAATAATGTCTATATAAAGAGACAAGTAATTCATTATGAAAGAGAGGAATGCTGAATATAATTTTGGTGTAGATAGAATTCTTCATGTAGATATGATCATACGGGCTGAAGAAAAGAGCCAAGAAATTCTACAGATGCCAAGAAATAGAGAATACAACATTCACCGAGTAGAACAAAGATGGGTGCAAAGGAATTGAAGAACATATTGATCAGAGAGGTATTATTGGACCAAAAATAGATCTGAAAATCTGAAAGTTAAAGTTGTATTATTGAATAGATCATTTACTGTTTCAGTTTAACCATAGATTCATAAAATCTCTTAACCGAGTGGGATTTAACCATCCTTAATGTATTGAGAAACTCAAGAGTATCAAAAAAAATTATCGTTGATAGCATAGTGAATTCTAGGTCAAAAGACAAACTATTAGTTTTGAATCCTCTAACAAGGTCGCACTTAACAGTGTGTTTGTAACCTTTAACAAGGTTGGCTCTTCACCAAGCTCACTTTAGAAGAGTAAAAATTTTGGGTTACCGGTCCCAAGTGGTTTTCCCTTAACAAGGTTTCCACATTAAAATCCATGTGTAAAATGTGTATTTATTTCATTGCATTGATAGTTTACTTTACACATTACTAAAACTAGATTGGTTAGTAAACACTAAGTTTAATTGCTACTACTCGGTAAAGGCTAGAAAAAGATAAATAGTATATCTTACCGAGTAGTATATATTTGTTAAAATTACATCAGGAATACATCTTGATGGACTGAAAGATAACTAGAGGATATTATATCTGTGATATAATTTTTGGTTGGATTATTAGAATTATTTTTAAGGCCACTGATTCACCCCCCCTCTCATTTATTCTAACAATTGGTATTAGAGCTTTGGTGCTTGGAAGAGAGTTTAAAGAATCAAGATAAAGATCACAAGATGAGTAAAAGGGATGTTCCTAAGTTGAACAAAGACAACTTTACATCATGGAAAAGAAGGATAAGAATTCATCTATCAGGTATTGGAAATGATGTTACACAATACTTGGATACTGAATATGTTGCACTGACTAGACCTATAATTGTTGATCAATTGAGAGAGAAACATGAACACAATTCTATGATGATAGAACTTGTTTCTTCACTATATAATGCTGAATTTGAAGATGTCAAATCATGCACCACTACAAAGAAAATGTGGGACAAAATCAAGCTAGTACATGGAGGAGACACCAATGTGCTAAGAGCTAAAGCTGAAAGCCTAAGAGGAAAGTTTGACGACCTAAGAATGAAAGAAGGAGAGAACATCACTCAATGGAGTAGAAAAATCAAATAAGTTGTTAATGCTATCCATGGAGTAGGAAGAGTACTTGAGGAATAAACAGTTGTAAGTAAAATTATGAGAACCTTACTGTATGTTTATGCTATTAGAGTATCTGCAATTCAAGAAATGAGAGCAGTAGAAAATAACAATGTTACTCTTGATAGTTTTAATGGTAGACTTATTTCATTTGAGATGAACAACTATGACAATAGTGTCTTGCCAACTATTGAGTCTGCATTCAAATCTTCTCTAAAAATAAGCAAATTGAGTAACAAACACACTATGATAAATGATAGTGATAGTGATAGTCATGAACAAGAACTTGATGAAATTGAAGCACTAATGGCTAGAATTTTGTATAGAGGTAAAGGAAGATACAAAGGTAAACTACAATTGGTTTGTTTTAATTGCAAAGAGATTGGACATTTTGCTGCAAGATGCCCTAACAAGAGAAAGGATGAAAGAAACAATGACATATCTTATGAAAATAAGTTTGACAAAAGTGATGACCAAGACAACATAAGAAACCGACACTCTAACAGAAGAGACAATCAAGACTACAAGGACACATGCAAGAAGACTTGTTACCTCATTGAAAACAAAGCTGAAAATACTGACACTGAATCTGATAAAGATGTTGAGGTAGTAGTTTTTTCTATGAAGGATGATTCAGATGAAGAAGAAAGGTATGTTGAAACTGTACTCATATCTAAAGTTAGCAAAAATTATGTCTGGATTATTGAAAGTGGCTGTACTCAACACATGACTGGAGATAAGGAAAATTTTGAAACTTTTGAATATTATAATGGTGAATCAGTTAGGATGGGTAATGACTCACCTTGCCCAATTGAAGGAAAAGGAACCATTATGTTGAATAATATGATTAGATGTGAAAATGCATATTGGGCGAAAGGAATTAACTATAATCTATTGAGTGTTTCACAGTTGAACAACACAGGTCACTGAGTTGCATTTGAGAACAAAAAGGAAAAGATCTATAATGGAACATGAAAGTTGATCAGTACTGCTGAATAAACAAAAGGTAACCTATTCTATCTTGATAATATTGAGACCACTTGTTTATTGGCTAGAAATGAAGACACTTGGTTGTGGCATAAAAGGTTATGTCATGTGAATTTTGACAACATGGTTAGGATAAGCAAGAAAAGAAAAGTAAAAGGCTTACTAAGTATGTCAAAACCCGACCATGTCATGTGCAAGAATTGTCAAAAAGAAAAAAATAAAAATTCTAGTTTCAAGAGAAAAACATACACATCTAATGCTATTATAGAGTTACTCCATATTGACTTATGTGGAATAGTGATAACAAAGAGCTATTATGGTGATAGATAATTCATTCTATTTGTTGATGATTATTCTAGGATGATGACTGTCATGTTCTTAAAAGAGAAATCAGAAGCATTTAAGATGTTAAAATGGTATAAAGCTAAAGTTGAAAAACAAAGTGGAAAAGAACTAAAATGTTTAAGATCATATAGAGGAGGAGAATTTATTCTGATGAATTCACTAACTTTTGTAATGAGCGTGGGATTACAAGATAGGTTTATGCACTGAGAACACCACAACAAAATGGGATTTCTGAAAGAAGGAATACATCAATTGTTGATTGTGCCAGAACACTAATTATTGAAAAAGGCATCACACAAAAATTCTGGAGAGAAGTTGTAAGTACTGTTCTCTACACACTAAACCAAGTTCAATTGAAGAAATATACCAATAAGACACCTTATGAGATATGGTATGGATACACACCAAATATGAGTTACTTTAGAATTTTTGGAAGTCAATGCTATATAATAAAAGATGATAGAAATAGAAATCTTGACTCTAAAAGTGATGAAGGAATATTTCTAGAATATTCTACCAAAAGAAAAGCTTATAAGTGTCTAAACAAATCTTCTAATAGAATCATTTAAAGTGAAAATGTTAAAGTGAATGAATTTGCTGAGAAAAATGATGAGGAAAGAAGAAAGGAACTAGAAGATTACAAAATATTTGTCTACATTGAAGAACCTGACACTTTGTCTGAGCAACAGTGTAACGCTACCGAGCAATAGAACAATGTAACCGACAAACATGTTGCACACACCAAGAATGATGAAAATGCTCACAATGTTGAACCGAGCGCTGAAGAGCAAGATGAAGGTCAAAATGATGATCATAATGATGAACAGAGATCTGAACCTATACTTTATAAATATTTCATAAGAAACCATCCACAAAACCAAATCATTGGAGACAAAAGAGCTGGAATGAGAACAATAAGTAAGTCACTTAACACTAGATGTTTGAATTGTGATTTTGAGCCTAAATCTATTAATACTGCACTTGAGAATCAAGAATGGGTTAGTGCAATGAATGAAGAGATTGAGTAGATTAAGAAGAACAAAACATGGACATTAGTACCTATACCAAGTAAAAAAAATGTCATTGGCACCAAATGGATATTCAAAAATAAACTAAATGAGAATGGAGAAGTCACAAGGAACAAAGAAAGACTGGTATGCAAAGGGTATGCACAAGAAGAAGGTATTGACTATGGAGAAACCTTTGAACCCGTTGCTAGATTAGAATGAGTAAGAATTCTACTTTCTTATGCTACTTTTAAAGGATTCAAAGTATACCAAATGGATGTTAAATATGCATTTCTGAATGGAATACTAGAAGAGGAGGTATACATTGAACAACCTGAAGGGTTTGTTGATCCAAACAAGAGGAAAATGGTTTTCAGACTACACAAATCCTTGTATGGATTGAAAAAAGCACCGAGAGCATGGTATGAGAGACTTCACTCTTATCTCATTAGTACTGGATTTTTCAGAACAAGTGATAAAAATAATCTATATTTGAAAGGAGATACAGATGATAAGATTTTGATTCCTAAGATATTTGTTGATGATATCATATTTGGAGGTAATGATATGTTATGCAAGTCATTTGCTTCTGAAATGAGCAAAGAATTTGAGATGTCAATGTTTGGAGAGATCAAATTTTTTCTTGTTCTACAGATTCTACAATAGGACGAAGGCATCTACATCACACAATCCAAATACATCAAAGAATTTTTGAAGATATTCAAGATGGAGGAATCAAAACTAGTTGGAACACCTATGGTAACTGAATGCAAATTGACAAAGGAAGATAAGAAAACCGAGGTAAATCAGACCTTATACAGATCTATGATTGGTAAATTAATGTATGTTGTACACACTAGACCTGACATAGCACATGAAGTTGGTATAGTTGCAAGATTCTTTGCTAATCCTAAGCAATCACACGTGACTAGTGTTAAAATAATTTTGATATATCTGAAGAATACCGAAGACTATGGTTTGTGATATAATAAAGAAGGAAAATTTGAGCTACAAGTTTATACCAATGTTCATTGGGCTGGAAACATAGATAATAGAAAGAGCACAACAAGATGAGTATTCTTTATGGGTGACAAACTTGTCACGTGGATAAGTTAAAAGCAAGATGCATATCTCAATCAACTGTAGAAGAATAATATATGTCTGCTGCTGCAAATATCTCTAAGATTGCATGGATCAATCAATTGTTGAAAGATGAATAAATTCTTGACCCAGTAATTATCTATTATGATAATACTAGTGCTATAAACATCTCAAAGAACCCTATGACGCATGCTAAGACAAAGCACATAGCTATTAAGTATCATTACTGGAGGGAACAAGTACAAGAGAAAGAGGTGATACTAGAATATGTACAATGCAAAGAACAAATAGCAAACATATTCACAAAATCATTTCCAAAAGATACATTTGAGTACCTGAGAAATGGACTAGGGGTTTGATCCTTGTCTACTGGTCACTAAGTTTACTAGGAGGCTGCATTAGCCTACACATTATTAGAAGATCAATCATGTTGATGCAAGCTGAGATATGGACAACAATGACATATCAGTACAAGAAGGTACTTATCTAAACCACACACTAGAGATATTGTTGGCTACCACAAAGCTGTATTACTGATGGAGAGAAGAATTCAAAGATAAATTTTTGTTTGGAATTGTTGTCAAAGGGAGAGAAGGATACAATGAAATATCTATCATAATCATACAAAGGGAGAAAAGAGAAATATCCATCAGGGAGAAGAACATCAGTCAAAGGGAGAGAAAATATCAGAGAACAAAGTTTCTACAAGGGAGAGAAAGATTTAATGAAGTAACAATCCATCAAATGGAGAGAATTGGAGAGAGTTACCACTGCATATCTATCTAGAAAAGGGAGAAAATATTATACAAGAAAGCGAGAGACAGATTCAGAAAATGGAATTGCTACACCTATCCATTGAAGGGAATGAAGAAAGGGAAAGTACTTAGCAAGAATAAAATCTAAGCTAGAAGAGCTTACCAAGATTCAGATATTTGAATTGGTTATAGAATAATAATTTTGGTATGATATGACATATTTCATATTGTGTTGTCATCAATGCCAAAGGTAGAGATTGATGAACTATAATTGATTAAATTTTTGAAGATGATAAGTTGATGATCATCGACCTGCAAAAGTGAATGCAAGACATTAAATCAGTTAATGTATCATATTGTCATTGATGTCAACTTGATATGTTTTGATTGGTCATATACATATTTTCATAAACATAGAAGAGCTAAAGAGACAAAGTTTTTGCAGTCAGTAAAAGATAAAAGTGGCAGTATACATCGAGTGATGTGCTAGCTAAATGTGGGCCTTTGATTTAGTAGAACACTTCAACATGGTCATTGTTCTTCAGCTACATACAGGAATGAATATCGATTCATTCACCCTACATGTCTGAAAGAGTCGACCTATTGCCTTCTAGAAGGCAGGAGTATGAGCTTGCTCTCAGGTCATTGCAAGCTTAGTGACTACATCGGAGACCTAAATGAAGGATTTAAATCTATATGCTGAAAGTAAACTATTGATTAATCTAAATGATTATGCAACTTTGTTTTTCATCCAAGCTATTTAAGATTGATTTTAGAAGCACCAAATTGAAAGTGAAGGATTCTTTTTAAAACCCAAATTAAATGTGCTCTAATGATTAGATTTGCATGCTTGAATAAAAGTAAACAACAATATTAGCTAAATGAGAAAATGCTAAGAATGCTAATACAAAAATGCAGTATAATAACATTAATCAGAAAATTAGGATGCTTTGTGAGGGAAAAGAGTTTCTCTTTAATAGAAATCTCTCTCGAATCGACGGTCGAGATCGAACAAAAAGAGTGTCTTAGATTTGATTGAAGAAGCACAATCCATGTGCAAGTGATTCAATTGGTCGAGAGAGTCAGCTAACTGAACTGACTGATCAGTTATTTTGGAAACTTCCAAAATTAGTTCACAGTTAACTGAAATGTTTCCAAAATGATAATCAGTGGAGAATCAGTTAACTGATTGGAACTAGATTGTTTCCATTTTGAGAAATCAGTTAATTGAATTTGATGATGTCATATGCATTTTTAATAATTTAATTGATTTTGAATGCACATTTATGATTTTATAATTAATTTAATTCCTTTTTGATTTACTTGACAATTTTGTAAAAAAAATTTAATTTATATGTCATAATATCAATTAAATAATTAGCATAATGTTCATTTGCCAATGTAATGTGATTTTAGGAATTAATTAATTAATCAAGTAAGATGATCGATTAGGACCTAGGGTTTAGGTTAGATAAGGTCGAATGTGATGAATTACATGTTTGATTTAGGACTTAGAATAATCAATATTAGGGTTTCTTGATTAATTGCTGAGATTGGGGGTCTAGGGTTTATGTGACCATTTTTAGGTGATTACATTTGCCCCTCTTTGAATTGATGTGCAATTAGCGCATTGATTCAAAGAGATGTTACTGATGAGATCAAGAATAGTTTGATTTGAAGTGATGAAACCATTCTTTTGAAGAAGAAGACCGACTTCGAGCTTGATTGGACAAAGATCGATCAAAAGATATAAAACAGAATGCTCAGTTTGATTTGAAGCGATGAAACTAAACATCTGTCAGGAACTCTTAAACCTTTTTGATTGGTTTGAACGAATAACCAGTTTGATTTGAAGCGATGAAAATGATTACCATTAAGAGATTTTATTAGCAAGCAATTTGACTTGATTTGAAGCGATGAAGCCAATTTGATCAATGTATCTGGTTTCAATAATGAATATCCCGTATAAGACTAATCTTGTTTGGTTTCGAGTGTATTCACCACTGTATAAGACCATTGATTAGGTTGCTTTTTATTTAAGATGATCTCAACTTGATTTGATGCAATAAAGTTGAGATGCCCCAAGCGATGGGGTTTTGATTGAGGATGTGATCACTAGAATGTTGATGTCTTGATCCTGCCCCTCGGGAGGGAAATCAAAATATGGCTAGGTGCCCCAGTGATGAGAAGCAATTGGATTGATTAGACAATTTAGGAAGAAACTAATCTGATTAGAAAGAGGTCCCATGTGGTTAGGACAAAATCTGTATTTGATGAGAGGTCTTGTTTGACCGAGATTGACCAAAAGTAAGATACACAGATTGATTAGAAAAAAAGCATGAGAGATTTCTATTGGTTGTGCAAGTGGTCAAATTCAGATTTGGATTTCGCTCCTGAAAATAGAATCAGGACAGTTGATTTAGCAAGGGGTGTCATGACCACTTGACGATGAGAAGATTGATCAATTAGAATCTTAGATCCTTCACATTGGATAGAGATAAAGTTATTATGCTGATTTCATCACCATGCAGATGCAAGACTAACATAAATGCAACCTAAGGTGTAGTCACCGAGCTTTAGCATTGAAAATTTTCATCATTGAGCATTTTTGGAACATCGGAGTCGATACAATCCTTATTGGTGCCAATGTGACCATAAGAATATGAATATGACTTTCATCAGATAATATATGGGAAACCAACATAAGCATCGAGGCACAACAGCTGAGATGACCTGAACATTGTTTCTAGTTGATGTGGCAAGAGTACACCAGTATCAAGGCATTCAAAGCCAAGATAACCATGAGTGCATGCTTGTGTAAACAAACAAATAAATAACAAACAAGGAGATAGTACCGACCTCACCTTGGCGTACAAATAAATAGGATTGAGGGATGTGAGGCATTTCTGTCTTAATGCAAGAGCTCTTACCACATACACCTAGTTTATTTGACATTGCTAGATCATCGGGACCACACCAACAAGCAGTAGACAAAGAAAAGATTAATGAAATCAATGAAAATAGACAGCATACAAATATAAGTTTAGCATATGTCAGCCAGTTTCAATGTTTTCAGATGCGTATACGTAAAGGGTGTTGAGAAACACCATTGTGCTTGTGAGTGCTTTGTGTTTGATTGCTATCAATCTGTTGTTTACATTTGTGATATCCAATGTGTGTTAAGAAACACAAATGTGTCCAAAGATAGTGTTAAGAAACACTGTTGATTGTGGTGTTGAGAAACACCTGCTTGCGTCAGTAGCGAGTTGTCCTTTAGAAATGATAAGATTACTGACTCTAGTGTAAACCAAAGATGTGATCAGATTTGGGGACCCATGCCCCTAGTAGAAAACAATGATAACTGACTTGACTCATGCTGCGAGGACAAATCTGATTTGATTTCCCCCAGGTTATGACTCTGGATCAGTTTCAAGCTAGGAGGGTTCTCAGAAGAACCAAAGTGTCACAAAAGTGACTAAAAGCTATGTACAAACTAAAGCAAAAGATTGCCAAGACTAAGCATTGATAGATGGAGCGCTGAGTACAAGACGTGCCTATTTACCAGGTTTTCACCTTCTTGGCAGAGATTCTATTTTTGCAGAAATTGACCTGATTTGAAGTGATGAAGCCAATTTGATCAATGTCCCTGGTTTCAATAATGAATAGCTCGTGTAAGATCAATCTGTCTAGTTTCGAGTGTATCCATCACTGTATAAGACAATTGATTGGGTTGCTTTTGATTATGATAATCTCAACTTGATGTGATGCGATGAAGCTGAGATGCCCCAAGTGATAGGGTCTTGATTGATTGAGGTGATCATTGAAAAGTTGGTAAGCATGCCTCTATCGCCATCCCTTTTTTTCAATTTCAAATTTTTTTTATTTTATCATTTTTTGATTGATGCATCAAGGCACCTATTGCGAGGTTCTCACCAAGATGATCATTTTTTTAGGACATTTTTCACTTTTTAGATTTTTAGAGATTTACCGATCTCAAGCAAGATCACATTGGTTTGCCCCTAATGTCTAGCAAGGTAGAGGTCATTACAGATGGATTGGAAAGTTTATGGATGAGGCAAAATAGACAATGATGAATGAAGAAGGTGATTGCAGCCCTCAAAGACAGTCTTCGCAAGATTACCCAAGCTAGGGAAAAATGAATATCACAATGTAGGCTCATGGAGCGGTGCTAGATAGCATATAGGACAATGACTTGATGTCATGAAAAGCATGGAATCCAAAAGAATGGAGTTCTTCATTTTGATCAAGACCAAGGGGTCAATGTTGGATAGGATAGGATATAGCTATGATAGCGCAATCGGGATAAGGGTTGATGGAAGCTATAAGTGAACATTATGGAAGGAATGCTCAGAGATAGGCTTAGGATAAACAAGATCATGATAGGATATCATGGATGAGAGTAAGTAAATAGGCTAATGGAAAGGATAATGAATGTCAGGATACATGATGCTCATGGATAGGTTCAACCTTGTCAAGATTACCAGAAGGAACATGGATGCTCATGTGCTAGCTGGATGGAAGATACGATAGATGACAATGGAAGGAACTTGCCCCCAAGTGAAGAGTGCAAGTAGGAGGAATTACGCATGATGCCTATTTGCCAAGTTTTCATCATGGTACTTATCCAAGGTGCCACAAGAAGTGGTTTTCACCATAGGACAAATTGATTTATCTTTACTTTTTCTACCAAGGTGCCTGTTTACCATGTTTTCACCAAGGCACTTTTTCTTTATTTTTGTAATTTTTTGATTGTATGGAGGAACTTAAGCTTCTTGCTCTTTAGATAGTGCTCCTTTGAAATATATGATATGATAGCCCAAGGCCACTGAAAGTATGCTCAAAGATGCTGATAGGGTGATGGTAGAAAAGAATGATATGGAGGATAAGGAAGATAGTAGCCAAGGATTTATGTGATGGATTGGATAAGAGGGATGCAAGGATATGGTGATAAGATCAACATCAACACACCCCTTGAAGGGTAGTGGACAAATGGAGGAAAATTGGATGGAATAGTTTGAGGCTTTGATGTATGAGTGGAGATGGATCTTGGTATACAAGGACCCAAGATGGATGAAGTATTCAAGGTAATGGATTTTGGGACATAAGGACCCAAAATAGAGTTAGAAGATGGGATACATTTAGATGGAGATGAAGTGGAAGACTTTGGAAGCTTGGATGCCAACTCCGAATTTTCCTTTTTGTTAAAGCCTTTTAAGAGAGACTTGGGAATCCACATAGATTTTGATTTTCTTTTTGTATCCAAGTCCTTTTGAATAGGCTTGAGAATCCACGTAGCTTTTGATTTTCCTTTTCTTTTGGATGATGTATAATGAAATTTGTCCATGATGGATTTAGGAACCCATATTTTCTTTGATGTTATTCTTTTCTTGGATTTAGAATATAGTTCTTCCATGATGGATTTAGGAACCCATATTTGTTTTGATTTTATTCTTTGCTTAGTGGACCTTTGCGGTCTCTTTGTAGTCACATGTCGATTAGATGGGACATAGTGATCTTCATATGTAAGTGGATTCTTGGATTTTTTATTTCTTCATTGCACATCCAAATTCCTTCCAAAAGACTTGGGGAGTGTGGATGAATATGAATGATATGACTGGTTCATATGGATTGGTTGATAAGGATATTTCAAGGATGTATGTCTTTGTTGATCTTGATAGGAAATAGGGTAAGTGGATGGAGCGATATAAGGACCCAATATAGATGGAAGGTTTGACAGTTTTAGCTTTGGGATATAGGGACCAAGGATGGACTTGGAGGATATAGGAGGATGATGCATACATTTGAATGGAGGGATATAAGGTGTGGAAGGGATATCAACATCTTTAGAGTGAGCTGCATTTCCAAGGCTCTTCTCTTTTGAATTCATTTGTTTATCAATAGGTGCATGAGTAGCATTCATAGGAGCAACTGAAGCTTGAGAGGATTTCTTGTTATGCAAGGGATTTAGAGGAATGATGTTTTCTGGAGGTGGATATGGAGGAGCATGACAAGGAGATGATGGGATGCTCTGATCTTGACAAGGATCTTTAGATGGTGTACAAAGGGTACCTTTCTCTTGATTTTCAATAGGCCCATTAGAGATGCCAGAAAGGATATCTTGATCTTGCTTGGGAGATGGATAAGATATAGGAGATGTAAGAGTTTCTTCTGGGAAGAAATGGAAGGGGATGATGAAATCATCATGGAAGTCTTGAGATGTGTGACTTTGGTCAACTATTGGATAAAGATGGATGGTGTCTTGATCTTGATCATTACTGATATTAGTTTCTTCATACTGTGGATTGCCCTCTTGACATGGAGCCACTTCTAAGGATAAGGTAGGAGTTTTGATTAGGAGTTTTGATATGCATAAATGAGTCTTGACACACTGATGGACAATCATTTATAATAGGCATGATAAGCATTGAAGCACATGGAGGCTTTGGGTCAATGATCTTTGAAGCCTGAGAAAGACTTGCAGATGTATGCTGATTAACTTGGATCTCTTTTAGAGATAGTCCCTGAGGGTAGACATAGTTGTCATTAGGTTCAGTTCTTGATGGAGATGGTGTGGTTGGTGTTGAAGCTTTAGGAGATGGAGGAATGGTGGAAGAAGTAGATGTGATATGTGAACCATTTCTAGACATGGATTCTTGATATTGATCATGCTCGAGATTAGATGAATCATTAGGATTGTCAACTTTGATTATGCCATCATCTATGAGATCTTGGATTTTATGTTTCAACTCCATGCAAGATGAAGTCTTGTGCTCATTATGTTGGTGATATGCACAATAGTTACTCAAGAATATTCATCCACGTGATGTGGCTTGAGGTAATGTGATGGGATCATTATCAAGAAGTTCTTCTAATGTAGATTCATAAGATTGCCCCAAAGGACTGAAGTCTCTAATGCATTTAACCCAAGGTTTTTCTTTCATGATGTTACTAATCCCTTTGGAGGAAGACTTTGTGGTGTTTTCAACATATTTTAGGGCTTTGGAGCCACTCACTTGATAATGATCAAATAGAAAGGGATAGATTGAGCTTGATGAGGATTTTTTGGATTGTGTATCCTTTTCCCCCTTTAATTCTTGGATTTTAGATTGCATAGTTTGAAGTTGTTTTGATAAAGCTGCCATAAGAATCTCTTCTTGTGTGTTGTTAGGACCATAAGGTTTAGTCCATTTTCTTTTAGACATTGTAAGATTGTCTAATGTGCTTGCTTGGAAGATTGAAGAGGAGGTATGACAAATCGATTGATTGAATGACAGGTGCTGAAGTGAAATCTAAAGTGCTAATTAAGTCCAAGATCAAAGGACAAAGGAGATAAAGTCCAACTGAGAGAGAGAAGCAATGACTCTGATCTTGAGTCAAGGTTAACAAACCTGCTTTCACAACTTAGGATAAGGACATCGCAGACAAAATGATTAAAGTAACAAGTCACTTGGACTAGCACAACAAAATCAGATTTTAGAATAGCAACAAGTCAAACTGTCAACATATTGCAGTCAAAGACAGACTAGTGATGATGTTGATGAAAGCATAGATTTGTGAAAATTTGGATAGAACCTTCACAACAGAATAGCAATTCGGACAGCAAGTTGATATATTTCCAGAGTTTGATAGCAAATGCAGAAAACTCACACAAGAGTTTGATAGCTAACACCTATAAGTGCAGATTTTGAATTGTTGATCACTTTGATGTTTGATTTGAATGTTTTGGTGTCTGTTTGTTTTGATGCTTCACCCACGCAAGACACATCTAGCAGAATGTTTGTTGAAAAAGAAAACAATAGACACACCACAATCCTAGGATAACCAGGGCAATATCTGTTGAATTCCCACTTGAACCGAAGTTCAGCCACGTCTAGTCATAGAAAACAACTTAGAAGCTTGGAGGCACATGCTCCTCCTTACATGTGCACTCACTTCTCAGGCACACCAAGCTTTGAATCCCAAGGGTAATCACTTCCCAAGGGACCGTTGTCTCTACTAAGAGCCGTGAAAGTGTGGGATGTCTTAGTCGGTCTCTGACCTTCTGCGCCAGTAGATAGAGGGATTTTGGTAGCTAGAACGAAGTTTGTAGTAAGGGCATCCGTTCAGGTGGTTATACTTGCGGCAAATTAGCTCCGTTATGGAGGCCTCCCAGCCTACATAAGTTACGTTCTATAGGTTTTAATGCACCACAAAGGTACTGAGGGAGATCTTATTCCTGGTATAACACATTGAACACCTGTTCACTATGACATTAATCACAATGACATTTTTTATATACCGGTTCAGAAGGGCTTGGCTTTAGCCTATTACCAGTTGGGCAATCCACTCTCACCGGCTCTGTTAAAGCACTCAGGAGGTAGCCACGCTAAAGGATTTGTATGGATTTCTCTTTCACCCAAGATTCGCGAAGGCGAGGGGAGAGGATATGTCCATGCAATTCTGAGGATTTACAAAACTAAAAGACACTTCAAGCAGAATGAGAAAATGACAATAATGTTTCTAGATTTCTGATCATCCCAAAAGGGTGAGAGCATAGTTTCCTAACATCATTGTCATTCCTAAAACAATAAATAAATTTCCATTTTAATAAGTCCTGCATGTGGGTTCCTATTTTAAGAAATCAAAAACAAGATGCAAGCACATTGTTTTGTGTTCTATCGATCAAATGCAACCTACAAAACCAATTCATGAGTAGTTTGAGTTTTATTCATCTTGAGTAACATTCTGCAAACCATTGTTAGGCTATATGAAAAAGATAAGATCACAAACAACCAAGCCAAAGATTAGTCCACATTATCAAAATTGTCAAATCCAAAAACATAGTGCATATTCAGATAGTAGACAGAAAATCATGTAGTTTTAAAAAACAAATCACTGAAAAAGATGACTGTATGAGCCTGTACGAGGCTCCGAAAGCTGCAAAAATGAGGATTAAGTAGGTACAGTCACCAAAAATAGTGATTTCTGATTAATCCAGAGAGAAAAATAGAAAACTGACTTCACCACAGTGATCCTTGTGAAATTCTACTCCAAATAAAAAAAAAATGCACCCAAAAAGGAGTCTGAATAAGAAAGATATGATGATTCAAAGATAGACAGTAAATTTTAAAACGCCAATGGTGAGTGCAAAAATTTGAAAATCCTGCTGACGTCATCAAACTCAGGGGTGAAATTTGACGGTCCAGTGAGCGTCGTAAAAGCCAAAATCTATCCAAAATGATAGCCAAATGCACATTAAATTAAATGTAAAGCCGAGAAGATAGAAGTGGTGATTGGGTGGTGGTCGGGTGGCTGAGCGGCCCGTTTAGAGGGCTGAGTGGCCAGCGGGTGGTGGTGGCGCTGGAGGAGTCAACGCTAGTGACTGTGAAGAGGGTGGAGGATTTGGGCGGTGGAAGGAATGGAGGCGGAGGAAGTAGGGTGGAAGCGCAGGGTTTGGGTTGCACAGAGGGTTTGGTGGACGTTTGCGCAGGGGGAAGCAGGATAGTGGAGGGATAAGGGGAGGTGGAGCATGAGGGGAGAGGAGGGGAAGAAACAGCAGTGGTGGGGAGGGTTTTGAAGTGGTGGGGGAAAGAAGTGTCATGGGTTGGGTGAAGCGGATGGTGGGAATGTGGATGGAGGTGGGAGGGAGGGGTGGCAGGCGGCGGGAGTGGAGAAAGGAGGTGCGGTGGTTTAGAAGCGTGTGGGGGTTTAGAAGTGGGGAGAAGGATGGGAGGCAGTGGCGGCAGCTTGGAGGTGGGATGTGTGGCTGTGGGTGGGATAAAATATAATCCCACATGTACGAGTTTGAAGTTAAAACATTTCTTTTTATACAAAGTTCACCGATGACATTGCAAAGCCAAAGGGCTGTGGTAAGAGCTCGTGCAATGATAGTACCTTGGGCTTGCTAATAATAGCATAGATAATTGTTGCGCATTGAAATATTACATAATCGGATAATGATAAAGGGTGTCCGAATGAAAACAAAAACAATAATTTTTTAAAAAAAAATTTCAAAAGATTTTCAAAAATTGTCTCATACGCGCAAAATTTTTATTTTATTTTCTCGATATGCATGCAGAAGGTCGTATGGCCTCTGTTTGCAAAAAAATTTTGTGACAGATTCAACTTTGCCTAGACATAGGCGTGTTTATAGTCATTTTTGACCAAAACAATGTTCCGGACGCAACCGTGGAGTTAGATTTGACACAAAGTGAACATAAAATAGAATTAAAAGTAGAATTTAACAATGAGGCCTGAAATTGATTTTCAGCCCCACGGTGGGTGCCAAAAATGTACTAGCTAAATGTGGGCCTCTAATTTAGCAGAACACTTCAACATGGTCATTGTTCTTCAATTGCATATAGGAATGAGTATCGATTCATTCACCCTGCATGTCTGAAAGAGTCGACATGTTACCTTCTAGAAGGTAGGAGTATGAGCTTTCTCTCAGGTCATTGCAAGCTCAGTGACTACACCAGAGACCTTAATGAAGGATTTAAATCTATATGCTGAAAGTAAACTATTGATTAATCTAAATGATTATGCAACTTTGTTGTTCATCCAAGCTATTTAAGATTGATTTTAGAAGCACCAAATTGAAAGTGAAGGATTCTTTTTAAAACCCAAATTAAATGTGCTCTAATGATTAGATTTGCATGCTTGAATAAAAGTAAACAACAATA
>MU224401.1:606432-683805 GCA_018584345.1 Thuja plicata
GCTTGAATAAAAGTAAACAACAATATTAGCTAAATGAGAAAATGCTAAGAATGCTAATACAAAAATGCAGTATAATAACATTAATCAGAAAATTAGGATGCTTTGTGAGGGAAAAGAGTTTCTCTTTTATAGAAATCTCTCTCAAATTGACGGTTGAGATCGAACAAAAAGAGTGGCTCAGATTCGATTGAAGAAGCACAATCCATGTGTAAGTGATTCAATTGGTCGAGAGAGTCAGTTGACTGAATTGACTGATCAGTTATTTTGGAAACTTTCAAAATTAGTTCACAGTTAACTGAAATGTTTCCAAAATGATAATCAATGGAGAATCAATTAACTGAGTGGAACTAGATTGTTTCCATTTTGATAAATCAGTTAACTAAATTTGATGGTGTCATATGCATTTTTAATAATTTAATTGATTTTGAATGCACATTTATGATTTTATAATTAATTTAATTCCTTTTTGATTTAATTGACAATTTTGTAATTTTTATTTAATTAATATGTCATAATATCATTTAAATAATTAACATAATGTTCATTTGCCAATGTAATGTGATTTTAGGAATTAATTAATTAATCAAGTAAGATGATTGATTAGGACCTAGGGTTTAGGTTAGATCAGGTCAAATGTGATGAATTGCCTGTTTGATTTAGGACTTAGAATAATCAAGATTAGGGTTTCTTGATTAATTGCTGAGATTGGGGGTCTAGGGTTTATGTGACCATTTTTAGGTGATTACAAGTGATAGTATACATTGAGTGACAATATACACCAACAGACAATGCACACCGATGGACAACATTATCAATGAAGACATATTTTTACATTAGTATGCAAAGGAAAATAGTTTTGAAACCGTCGGTAACACCAAAATTGAAAGACAAGTTTAGTGCAACCCGATAGACAAGTTCACAAGGGAACCCAATGACACACTTTACCAGTGCAACCCAAAAATGTTACAAAAGGAACCCGACAAAGTAACATGTTTGAGTAACCCAACAAAGGAACCCGAAAGAGAAGAAAATAGAGGAACCCAATAGAGGAACCTGATAGAGGAGATTACAGTGTAACCCAATAGAGCAAACAATAGAGGAACTTGATAGAGGAACCCGACAGAGAAGATTACAATGTAACCCGACAGAACAGATAATAGAGAAACCCAATATACTATAGAGCAACCCGAGCACCAGTATACCAAGAGACAGTTATAAATCTTGAGAAATTTGGATATGACTTCCACATCAGATAAAACACTTGTGCTTTATATTTAGCTTTTTTATTAGCTTTAAATCCAATTTTTGAGGGACAAGAAATGTGATTGTAATTTTTTTAATCAATCTAACTAGTTAGAAACATGCAAACTAGGAGATCAAGGTTAAGTTGTAAACATTTGATCATAGAGTTATCATTGTTATGCGTGAAACTCATTTAGGTAAAACTCATTATATAAATAAATGTGTAATCAATCAGAATAGATGGATGTGATGATGATTGTAGCTACATGCACTTCTATGGATTAGAGACAGAGTTTAATAGCCAAAGATGAAATCACTTATCAAGAACAAGAACCAAGGCTACTGAGCAGAACAGAGGTATTGATCAATCACTATAGGTGATAATTATACATCTAAACTTTATTGGATTTGTAATCATCAATTCTAGATTTCATATACTCAGGTCAATGAATATTTTGACTACATTCTAACAAGTGTAGAAAATAGAAGAAATCCTTGAGAAAGGTGGATTTAACAATCCTTTGTAAATCTCTTAACCAAGTGCACACTAAATAGTGTTGCTAAACCTCTTAACAGAGTAGACCTTAACCAGTCTCAAAATTACTCCTAATAGGGTAGATCATCAGAAGTGATCAAAATTATAAGCCTTAACCAGCCCCTTCCATTCTGAAGATAGTAAAGCTTTGTGGGTTTCATCCACACCACAGTTTTTGCCTTATAACATGGGTTTTCTACGTTACCAAATCTTGTGTCATGTGTCAATACATTTCATGAATGTTTACATGCTAATTGAGTTTATGATTTGATATAACATACACAAAGATATAATAGCATATATGGTTGGTAATACAGTTGATTACTAAAAGGAATAAGATTAAGTGATAAAAATATTTAAGGGTACTGATTCACCCCTCCCCTCTTAGTACACACCATTCCATTGTTTCTAACAATTGGTATCAGAGCTAGATCTCTTATTTAGAAAAGTTTAAAACACTTAAGAGAAAAGATCATACAATGGAAAGGTACAATCTAGACAAGAGTATTGAGAATCATAAGTTAGAGATACAGATCTTCTATGAGCAATATAAAGAAGTTAGAATCAAGATGATACATCTACTAGATGAAAAAAAGGTTATGGAATCTCGCTATAATTAAACAGACTATCATGAAGAAGAGATACCTGATTTATTTGAATAATTGATAGTGTTATGGAATCTCGCTAACACAAGCTGAACAAGAAGAGGTTGTGAATAGTGCTAGAAAAGTTGAACAATAAATAACACTAGCAATTAATGACAAGAGGAATATCACTAAAAAGATACAAGAGAAAGATTTGGAAATAAAAATACTTACTGAACATGATCATGAGATCACCAATCAGATTATTCTTATGAGTTAGGAGGCTAACTGAATGAACATAGAACTGAATCGAAAGATGGAAGCTATTGGTGAGCTAAGAGAAGAAAATGAAAGACTAAAACATGAAGTAAGAATTCAAAAACAACACAATGACATGATCAAGAGAGCTAAAGAAAGCACCAAAAGGATGGATGATTTTTTGGATGGAAAAAGAAGAGTCAACAACAATATTGGACTAGGGTATACTGAGAATGGAGAATCACCATACCAAGATAATCCAAAGAATTTCTACAAAAATACAAAACCAAGAAACTAGTCATGCAATCACTGTGGAAAACCAGGTCACACATGAAATTTTTGCAAGAGAAAAATAAAAGGTATTCCTAAATCCACATCTTCATTCATAGGAAATTATTATAAATGTAACAAGAAAGGACAAAACATATGAATGTAAATCTGAGCTGAAGCAACCAAAGAAGGAAACCTACATGGAAAAATATTGTCCTACTTGAAAAATGCATGGGAACACATTTATTGAATGTAGGAAGAAGAGAAAGAAAGCATGTAAGCCTAAAGATCAAGATAATTCTTATCAACTGAAAAGAGTCGGTAAATCATATGTTTGGGATTACAATACATGGAAAAATTGCATAGCATATGGTAGATATGGACACATAGCTATAAACTGCATGAGAAAATGGATGAGAAAGTCTAGGAGCTGGACTAACCCCAGAATGACATGCTTACACTGTCATAAAGTTGGTCATCTAAGAAAGGATTGCAGAGACTAAGTGATAAAGACAAGCACCTTTGCCAATGGTAACACCATTGAAGGCATCCTGAAGATGAAAAAAAAAATGTGGAGGAAAGCTAAAAATACTGATGATGCTGGACCAAGCCATGCAATTAGTGACACATTATCCAATGGGTCTAGTGACATCACCACCCCCACCTAAGATGAACAAGTAAGTATGGAACTGCACTATACCAAGTTATACTTTACATTAGTTCTATTATACATAGTTAAAAATGCCAAACTAGCATGATTAAAGATGCACTATGGTATTACTTGTTATAATTTTGTGAATTCAATCTCATCGGTTAATGAATACCAATAAGCTTCAATGTACTTACAAAGCTAAGTTTTCAATGCTTACTAAGAATCATCATTTAAACATATAAAAGATAAGTTTCTCGTGTAAACCAAACATCGTCGGTAATCAAAAATGTTGCCTTCGCCATATACCGAGATCCGTCGGTTAACATGTGAAAAGTTAAATGAGTTGACACATGCCCTGAGCATCATATTTTCACTAAAAATAAAGTTGGCATGTGACCCGAGCAACTCCATCTTTGACACCCAAAAAGTGGGTAGAGCATTAATTGTGCCACTTAGGGAACCATCTATAAAAGGATGATAGACACTTCATTTCATTCACCAACAATTTAGAGTGAAGAAGAAGAGTGAAGCAGAGTATAGAGAAACTACATTGCAGAAGTGTTTAGCTAGTAGATTCACAACATTCAAACGGAATCACAACAACTTTTAGAAGGTTAAGTAAGTAAACATCACTGATCTCACTTTTTTTTTTACGGGAAAATCCCTAATTTCTCAAAAACAATGGCAACCACTTCCCGTGTAACCAAGATCAAAAAAACCAAAGAGAAGAAGGTTAATTTGATCAAGAACTCCACTTGTGAAGAGCCTAAGTACAAATCTTCTCTAGAGGTTTCTTCACAACCCGAAGACACTGGTGCATTCTCCAACATCCCACCTAGGGTTTTACTGATTGAAGGTGTATGTTCATACATACATTGCAAGATAATCAAGAGAGGAGATCTTGAGGTTGATCAATCTTACAAGAATCTTTGTACAGGAGAAACCATCAAGGAGGAACATAAACACATTGAGGTCAAAGGGATGACATGTTCCCTGATGTTCCCAAGGGAGTTTAAGACTAAATGGATTTGGATAGTTCTGAGCTGGGTGCATGACCAAAAAATGTGGCAAGATGAGCCAAAATAGATCACCAGAGATGTGATACACATTGTGACCAGTTATCCTATAACTGACAAGGCCAAGGCACTTAAACATCCTTCTCGCCCCAAGATTGAGAAGATGACAAGTGCAGTATAGGATAACAAAGGATTGAAGGTTAACACCATCACCGATATAGAACTAAAGTTCGGTGTATGTGTACTAGGATACAAGATATACCAATCTAGTAGGTTAAACAACATAGCATGTGGAGCAGTTGACACTGCCCATAAGATTGTAAAGAAAGGTCTACAATTGGATCTATCTGAGCTTCTACTGAAGCAGTTAGATGAGAACATGGGGACAATCAGGTCAACAAAGTCCAATTCATGTAAGTTTGGATCACTTTTAACATGTACATTTTTCTATTTCCATAACTTATTTCCATCTATTGGTAATTTCAACTAGGATGCTAACCGACCACTGAAAATACAAATTAGTGAATACATCAAGTCACTAGGTGACAAATTTGCATCATTTATGGATGAATACTTTACTAGATTTAAGGAAAGAATGCAGAAAAGAATGAGGATACCATAAAAAATGGTAGAAAAGTATAAGAATAATTTTTGTTTTATGGTGGACACCGATAACACCTTTATCAAACCACTTGTACCGAGGAAAGCATGGTTAGCACCACTTGACTATGATGTCAACATAGATCAAGCCACCAATGTCATTGAAGCATTGTTAAATGAACCATTGGACAAGTCACAACCTTGGTTTGGAACCTATGAGGAATCCAAGGAAAGAATTAAAATAGGCTTAGTTGTGAAGAAAATTGATTGAAAGAAAGAGAAAATGGTAAAGACACTCAAGAAGAAGTTGTCGGTAAATGATGAAGAGTCAGAATAAAAAGATGACACTGAGGGACAGTCACCTATCAATGAAGGTCAACAAGTGAGTGAATCTGAATCTACAAAGTTCGATGCACCACTACCACTAGCAAAGAAACCAAGGACTATGGCTGCATCACAGACAATGAGTCAAACTACTAAAGAAGACTCACCACCAGTCAAGAAAGGATAGGTCAAGAATTACAAAAGGAAGCCTCAAACATGGAAAACACTAGAACCTAAGAGGAGAAAAATATTCATCAGAACTAAAGAAGATATAGAAGATATTGAACAAGAAGAAAAACCTGTAAAGAGTAAACTTCCTAAAACAATTGATGAAATTGCTGCATCAATTGCCAAATTAGGTGGCATATCAGATCCTAAGGTTAGACAATGGTTAACTCTGAACTCTGAGGATCAGAATAAGATTGAAGAAGCCATCATTAAGGAAATGATTGGATACAAATATGTGCCTATCCAATTTGATAAAATGATGCCACAAGAATTTCTTGATAGAATTTCAACAATGTGGACATATGTACTAAAGGAAGAAAAATAAATAAGGGAAATATCTCTAGTTTCAATTATGCCACCCGAATCCAAGATGGAAGAAATTGATGAAATGATGAATAAGCATTCATAGAATTTATTAACAAAATTAAGAGCCTAAAAAGTACTGGAGGGAAAATTAATTGAGCTTAACAAAGAAAGTGATGATATCTGGAATAAAATAATCTATCCACCTAAGGAGGATTCAAGTCCTGAGCCACAATTAGTTCTCATAGAGGAGCCTCACAATGAAGAAGATCAGGCCAAACCGAGCCCCGAACACATTCTTATAAATTATGGTGAGGATGTTAATGAAGAAGCATTGAACACAAAAGCTAACAAGGATATGGATACTGTAGATGAAACATTCATCTATACTATCATTAATATTACCTGGAGAAGATCTTGTAGATGAGGTAAAGAAATATGAATATGTCATTGTTTCCCCATACCAAACCGAGGAACAAGACACAACAATAGATGCTTCTCAAGTAGATATACCGGGACAAATACCGCTATTGATACAAGCTATCAACATTATCTCAAAAAAGGAGAAATCACCTGACAATGATGCAAGCATACCCAAAGATAAAGGAGAAGAGGAACCCAAAAATACATCTAATGAGAAGAACATAGATGGAGAGAAAAATATAACAGATGGAGAACCAAAAGAAATAGATGCAGGACAAAAAAAAGATAAATATGAAGAAGAGAATCAAGGTGATACCACTCCTAAGGATACCAAAGGAGATGCTACAAATAAGGCTAAGGTTGATGTGGATACATCCACTCCCAACTGAAAGGTAGACACCAATCACGAGGATACAGGTAGAAAAACTCCATAGCCTTCACCAAGCACATTAGAACAAGAAAAGGAACTTGATATGGTACTGCATACATGTCCCTCCACAACACTTTCCAAGAAGAAGAAGAAGAAGAAGAAGTGTTATACACTAAATCATGTACCTTAGTCAAGCTCTCTTTATCTTGATAATCTAGTATAACATGGGAATCACTTCAAGGTTGTGGGACCTATGCTAACTTGATGTGAAACCTCCAGATTCTAGGTCGGTTCCTCTTGGATAATCACCTAATATGCTCTTGACATAAAAAGTAAACTTTAAGGGAAAGGGATAGAATGAATGCTTAAAAGGTAAATAACTAAAAGAAAATTATCCTACTAGGTGATACACCAAAGGTGAATTGAATCATAACATGGTGAATGAGATCAGCATGAAACCTTAAATCTAGTAGAACACAACTTTCTAGATAGGCTTGCATAAGTATTTCATAGAGAGGTCTGAGATAAACAGAGGCTATTCAAGGAAAGAAGTAATTTCACAAACAATAGTGTATTCAATAAGAGTAGACATAGACTATGACCTGTAAACAAACACCCACTCCTTCAACCATGCACAAGAATGAGACAAAATGATAGGGGACTAAGGAATATCCAAAAACTCATCTAAATCATATCAAACACAATATTGCAAAAATTTGCAGAAAGAAAGAGGGTTGAGGAACTCCAAGATTTCTCTAAGAACATTCAATATATTCTAATTCAGTAAGAGAAATCCAGACAAGAAGGCCCAGGGAGAAAAAAAATGTCACAAAAAGCCTTTGCAATATATGAAGACCAATGAGATTACAAACATATGAAAACTTAGGGGCAGAGAAAATGCCACAAAAATCTTGCATAAATTGAAAAAGCCTTCTATAAAAATCTTGAAAACTAACTTATATACATGTTCCTCTAGAATGCAGGCTCAGGAAACAATCTGATTCTAAAAACTAGGGTTACAATAGATTTTGCATAAACAATGCAGAAACCCTAACTCTATCAATTCTGCTCATAAATGTAGCTGAGAAATATCTTTTTTGATCAGATATGTTTTTGAAGTCTTTCCTATCACCATAAATGCAGTCTGAAGAAATTGCCTTGATCTGTCCTTCTGTCCGCAGCTTGAAATTTTGCACCACCATCAATCTTCTGAGAATCATATATTTGAATATTTTAAATGAACAATGGTCATAGGTGGTGCGAGTTGATCCTATCGATGGCTCAAACTCCTTGACCTTTTCTATTTAAAACAAAGCCATCAATCTCCATCTTCTATTCATTACTTTCTTTTAATTTAACCTAGGATTTAATTCCCTTGAACTCTGGTTACCCAAAATCTTTATGTCGTTGAGTCGGGGTAACATTTCTTTAACCCTGAGTCCCTTTGGAGACTTCGCGACCACTACAGAATCAAAACAAGATCAAAAGATCAGTGGGAAGTCTCTAAATGATTTTGTAATATTCCTTTTCCTCATGAGACTAAGAAAATGAAGGCAATCTTGAAGTCACCAAATAATATGGAATATTCTATCATGTTTGGGAGACTTAGAGATAAAACCTGGGCCCGTCGGCTACCATGTGTCAATCCATTATTTTCTTATGACCATTTGAGCTGTAAATTCCACTCTATCACTATTCTAACCCAACACATCTGCCACATGTCATCACAACTTGATCGCTTATGAGATAGATCTTGTGCATCTTATGTCCAAGTCATTAAGTTGACCACTCGATCTGATATAACTTGCTCAATTTTAACCCCTTATCTCTGACTTCAATCTTAACTCAGCTTTGAATCTAGTAGAAGAAATCCTTAATGTCTCCATATCACTGAATCATTCTCCTAACTCTGGGTTTATAACAAGATCACATGACAACTGTAGGATCATCTTAGCATCAACGATTATTGCTAAGTCTCCATACCAAAGAGGAATATTCCATTTTATTATGAGACTTAGCGACTACGTGATCTTTAACCTCACTCACCTTTTACCTTGGTTCCTTACCGAGACTTGGTGACTACATAGTCTCATAGTCTCCTTTCATTTTCTTAACTATAGTTTCATCATGAGACTATGTGGCCACCATTGGATTAGATCTCAAATCAATGGCTGGCATGAAGTCGTGATCATATTGCTGATGTCATTACTTTTCCTAGAGACTGGGTGACAAGCACATAATATCTGGGCCCACCTCTTCCATGTGTTGCTCTGTTATTCCTCCATGACCACTAGACCATAAATCTTTGACCTGTTGACTAAACCTATATTCTAACCATGAGTTCATCCAGAGACTTGGTGACTGAGCAGTCTCACAATCTTGGAACACTTTGTCTAATCATAGTTAGTTTATGAGACTACACGACTGAAGAGCCTTGACTTAACTTAGCCCGAACTAGAGTTACATCTATAGGGTTAGAAAATACATTAAGTCCAATGATCTTCGAACACTTTTTTAATTGAGGGTTACGTCAGGAGACTTGGCGACTACCCTCCAATCAGAAAAGGAATGGACGATCGATGCTAAGTTACGATGAGAAATGAGCATTTTCTATTTCCTTGGGAGACTTTGAGACAAGGGAAATCTCAGGGTCACCAAAAAATATGGAATATTCCTCTTCCTTCACATGACTAAGTAACTAAAGGGCAATGCTAAATACACACATGACTTAAAATAACTTAAGTCGCTTGAAAAAGGTAATGAAGGAATAGAATGGGCCGAGGACCAACTAGGGTTTTCTCAAAAATGCATGGGGTTTTTTTAAGACTCGGGCCATTTTCATGAATTAGGGTAAAGGAAAGGGCTAGAAACTTGCAGAGAATGGGATCAAGACACAAAAATATGGCAGAAACATACAAGTCATGCTCTACCCTTGTGGGAGCCACATTTCTCTCCACTTGTGGCCATAATTTACCAGATGGGAAAATATGGGTAACATTCTTGGCAATTTCTGTAGGATGTCAGCCTGCTAGACATTGAGAACCAGTGGCCTTTGACATTCATTGGGCATGGAGTCATCTTCTAAGAAAAAAATAACCTCTTTTCTAGGGAAAAATGGATTGAAACTAGGAGGAACTACTAAATGTGCACGAGCACTTCAAGGAAAACATGAAACTAACCTAGAAAGAAAGAAAAGATAGGGAAAACTAATTACAGAGTAGGGAAAACCTCAAAACAAGGCTTGAGATGGAAACCATTAACTGATATTGGCAAGGAAACTCCTCCAAAAGTTAACAATTGGAATACATTATCCTCCTTGCACTCTATGATTACAAATGGTCCACCCCAGAAGGAATCAAACTTTGAATGTCTGCCAGGCTTGGACTTGTATTCATCCCACTTGAGGACTATATCTCCAATTCTAAAATTTCTAGCTCTAGATCTCTTATACAAATTCCTCTTATTTTGCATCTACTGGAATTCCATGGTTTGCATAGACTTATTTCTAATTTCTTCCAGCTCCATGAGTTGAGCATGCCTTACTTGTAAAGGATCCCCTTCTTCAAAGAGAACAAGTTGTGTGGCAAGATCTAATGCTGGTAGCTCTATTGAAATAGATAATCTAGCCTCCTTGCCATATACCAGCATATAAGAATAATTCTCAATGCTTTTCTTTGGGTTTATTTTTTCTAGCCATAAGGCAGACTTAAGCTTGGAATTCTAGTCTCTTTGATTTTCTTGCAAAGTCTTCGTGATATTTCTTATCAGGTTCTTGTTTGTAGAATCTGCTAGGCCATTACCCTGAGGGTAATAGTTAGAACTAGTATTCAGATAAATTTCATTCCTAAGTTCCCATTCAGTTACTTTGAGGCATGTAAATGCAAGTGCATTATCTAAAATGATTGAATTTAGAGTGCCAAATCTATGAATGAGGTCATCATAAAAGTTCAGGACAACACTCTCATTGGACTCTTTTTGTGCAATAGCTTCTATCCATCTAGTAAATTAATTTGTTGGAGTTATAATCCATTTATGTCCTACACTAGATGGAGGATTAATTAGACCTATAAAGTCAATGCTCCATTTCATGAAAGGTTTCTTTGTTATTATTGGTTGGAGGGGAAGAGCTGCAAGTTTTTCTTTTCGTGTGAACATGACACACTTTATGCATTTTCTCACATGATCATTACTATCCTTGAAGATAAATAGCCAATATTATCCAGCCCTCATGATCTTAAAAGAAGTGGTCCTGGGAGAAAAATAACCTCCAGAAGGTCCATCATGAAACTCAATCAGGATACTTGCCACTTGATCTGAATCTATGCATCTTAAGAGAATACCATTATGATCCTTTCTTAAAATAATCCCATCAATCAACACAAAATGGATAGATTGCAATCTATAATATCTTCTTTTGGATAAATCTAATTTTGTAGGACATTCACCTGTCTTTAAAAAATGAACCATGTTAGAAAACCAACCTATTGCCTTGCAATGTTCTTCTGTAGAATTCATAACCAGAGATGTATTCTCTTGCTCTAGATTCTTTGAACCTTCATCCCTTGTAAAATTCTCACAAAGACCTCTTCCTCTAACCAACTTAGTGATTTGGATATCAATGTCATATTCCATGACTTTGATAATCCAACTAGCTCTTTTTTCATTCAGGTCTCTAGAAAGCAAGAACTCTTTGACACTAGGATGGGTAACTCTCAATTATATCTTGTTGTGAGTCAATAGATATCTGAACTTTTTTAGGCCTTTTATCAAAACAAGTACATGTTTCTCAACAAAAGAGTATCTCTATTCATACTCTTCCAAACCTTTGCTAAAGAAAGAAATAGGCTTCTCCAATCCTTTAGAGTTCTCTTGAGTTAATATTGTAGATATGGCATCAGGGCCTCCATAAGAATAAAGGATAAAATCCTTACTGAAGTTAGGGTTCAACAAGGAAGGAGCCTCTATCAAAGATTCTTTGATGGCATGAAAATTGGCCTTTCCCTCTTTGCTCCAGCTGAAAATTGAGTTCTTCTTCAACATAGTTGTCAAAGGCTTTAGTAAATCTGCAATCTTAGGTAAGAAATGCTTGACAAAGTTAATCCTTCCTATGAAAGATTGAAGAATCATCTTTTGATGTGGGAGTGGGAGCTCCAAGATAGCTGCAATCCTCTTAGGGTCAACTTTAATTCCTTGTTTGGATATAATATATCCCAATAGTTTTCCTTCATGGACAGAAAACACACATTTCTTGGGATTAAGAGATATCCCAAACTCTCTACATCTTTCAAATATTTTCCTCAAATGTTTGATATGGTCTGTTGCATGTTTAGAATAAATAGTTATATCATCTAAACATACCAATATAAACTTGAACATGAGGCTCTTAAAGGCCATATCCATTGCCTTTTGAAAATTAGCACCTGCATTTGACAAACCTAAAGGCATCTTCTGATAATCCATGGTTCCCCATTTGGTTGTAAATGCAATCTTATATTGATCTTCTTCATGAACCCAGATTTGATTCTACCCTGAATAGCCATCCAACAGTGAAAAGTGTTTTGATCCAAAAATACATTGTATAATTTGCTCCATAGATGGCAAAGGGTGGTGATCTTTGAGGGATGCTATGTTCAGATCCCTAAAATCAACACACAACCTCAGTTCCCCATTCTTCTTCTTAACAGGAACAAGGTTGGAGACCCAACTAGTATTCTTGATGGGGTAAATTATACCACTTTCTATTAATTTGAGCACCTCTCTATGCATAAGTGGCTCAAGCTTGGGGTTGACAGGTCTTTGCTTATGTCTTACTAGTTTGGCATTTGGTTCCAATTCAATTGTATGTTGAGAAAGTGTTGGGTTGAAACCTTTGAGATATTCATATTGCCAAGAAATATATCACTGAATTCTTGAAATAATTGGGCATAAACCTCCCTCTCTGAATCAGTATGAATCTTTCCAAATTTCAAGCTTTTACCTGGCTCCTGTTCTAGGTCAGTGCAATGTTCTTGTTGAATTATTAACCCAAACTTACTCTTTTTTGCTTGGTCATATTTGTTGAAGAAGGATTCCAGGCTGACAAGCCCTTTTGGCATTTTATTTGATTTAAGTTGTACTACTTGATCACCATAGTTCTGCATCAATTTGTCTTGGTTATGATCTGAAAAGACATCTTCTTCAAACAAGAACTGTAGAATTCGCTCATCATTGTCAAATACTTTCCAATTAACATTATTATCTGTAATAGAAGGCCTATAAATCACTCTAATGTTTCATTGATCCTTTTTCATTGAGATTCTATTAGGGATATCATATTGGGATCCAACAACAGCTAATCTATCTACATTCTAGTTTTGTTTTCTAGGGATTGCAATAATATTGAAAGCATTTAAATCTTCAATTGCATCCCAAATTTGATGCTTATATGCTTTCATTATGTCATTCTTGGTTGCATTTATCCCTCTTACTTGGCTGACAACTAACTCACTGTCACCATATACTTTTAGAGCTTTGATCCCTCTTTTTCTAGCCCACTCCAACCCATTTACTAGACTCTCATATTCAACAGTGTTGCTAGTGCAGTAGAAACTGAATCTAAAATTTGTATAGTATTTCTCTCCCTTTGGAGAGATTATCATAGCACCACCACTAGAACCATGTTTGATTCTAGCACCATCAAAGAATAGCTCTCAAACTTGGTTGTCCTAATCTTCTCACTCAGTATTTGTTTTGAAAAGAACTGGCTCTTTGAATTTTCTTTCTTGTACCAAATAGTTTACCAAACCAGTATCCCAAATAACATTGGCTTGGGCCATTGAAGCCTCCTATGATTCTAAATCATCTAGATAGATATCAGGGATATCTTCTATCTTATTGTTTTCTTCTCTGATGATTGGGAAATCATTATCATCAAGTGCAAGGTAGCTTGTATTGATCACATTGGACACATATGGTTCTATATGGTGTGTTTCCAATGATTCAGACTTGATGGTAACCTTAGTTCCATACCTTGTATGGAAAAGCATGTGGGACAAAACAGAAGAAATGTAGCCTCCTATCTTGTCTATAAAATCCCTTGATAAAAATATGGAAAATAAGGCAAGGAGGTATATGATGTATATGTCAAGTAGGATAGATAAATTGGGGATTTCATGGAGAATCAAGCTTGTGTCCTTAGCGAAACCTATGGTGTTTACTGAAGAACCATAAAGTTGGGTCACCTTCTTTTGGAAAGGTTCATATTTAAGTCCCAATTGGTCAACTACTTTTTTGGGCATGATAGAGCTAGTAGCCCCACTATCCACCATACAATTATGTACTAAAGATTTTCCAATAATTAATGACATATAAAAGGAAGGTGGTTTTAAGTTCCTACCTTTCATGGCATCTTTCTTGGAGTTACTGCTTGAAGTCTCCTTCTTTTGATCAATGTTAACCAATACTGGCTTAGCAAATTCCCTTATAGGCTATCAAGGGATTACTTCCTTAGTCATTTATTTATTTAATATCTTAGGTTGTCCCGGAATAGCCAAGGAGTCCCACATAGACATAGTAACATTTTCCTTCTTCATATTGTCTACAATATTGAAAGGCGATGCTATGTGTACTCTTTGATGTATCTTCACTATGATAGGCTCAACTTTCTTGGGATATTGGCCTCCTTTGACTGGAATGGTGGGAGTCTTCTTTAGAATGATAGGAACAGAAGGAGGTGATGTATCTATAGATGTAGTAGCTTTAGCTCCATCTCCTATTTTCTCCATGTCTTGATCTCTTCTCTTAGACCGGGTGTTGGCTGCTATGGTGGACTCACTATTTACTCCATTGAAGTCTTTCTGCTCCCAATTGAAGAGAGAAGTCTCATTATGTTGTGCTTCTTACTGAGGATTTGTCTCACTAGAATAAGCCTCTGATGGAGTATGTGAAGCATTTTGAACCATTAGTGCTTGGTTCATCCACCCATTTGAGCATGTAGCTTGATTGTGTGGCTGATTGCAAGGAAAACACCATTCATTGTCCAAGACCAGATTATTCTGACTTGGAACTATATCTCTTGTTGGATTTGCAGAACTAAGAGGCATGGGGTTGTATGGTTGAAATGGTCTCTAATTGAATTTCTGCCTTTGGCCTTGGTAATTTCCTTGGTATGGTGGCCTATTTTTCTGATAAGATGGACCCTGATTTTGATATTATTGGTTGGGACTTTGATTCTGTGGCTGAAAAGATGGTCTAATCCCTTGACTCTGCTTCTTTATATTGGTCAACCTTTGGTGAGAGTCTACAACTGATTTGTCATTTCTTGCTGACTACTTTGTATCAAGCTATTTGTTTCTTGTTGATCACTTTTGATTGCTTGTAGTTCTTGGGAAAATCCTGCTTTGGATTCCTCATAGCTAGTGTTGTCTTGAGGTGATACTATAGTGGATATGGGAGTATATGGAGGGATACTCAAAGGCATATTGGGCTGAATTTTAGGAAAGATAGGCATGGGTGGCCTTGGGGCTATCATGCCTGCTTGGATTAAACAATTTTCAGCTCTGACTGCTATGTCAAAGGCCTGAGGTAATGAGGTACCTCCCATGGATTGAATCATTAAAGAGATATTTCTATTTAGAATTCTCAAGAAATATAGGAAGGAATGGTCAGAAGAAGGTCTTACTGAGATAGGAATGCTATTCCATGTCTTAAGAAATCTATTATTAAAGTCTGTCATTTGTTCTTAAGAGGCTCTCTTAATGGTTGTTAATTTCTCAACTAGGGATAAATAATATGATTTATTCTCAAAATACCTTCTTAATGATTCACCTAATATATCCCATGAATCAATTGAACCAATAGCTAAAGTTATAAACCATTATAAGGCCTTACCTTTGAAAGAGGCTGCTAAAAGATTGGTAGCCACATCTTCTTCTATAATATGATGCATGCTTCATATGGTGGCTAAATCTCTTATGTGTTCACATGTAGTTGGTACTTCTTCTGTGAAGTTAGGAAGACTCTTGAGCACTGCTAAAGGCACATCATGATGTTGGACAAAGTTCAATGGACTTCCTTGATTGAAGGGCACAAAGGCAAACTGTCTGGCCATTGCAGGAGTTGCTATCTATTTAGGAACAATTGTGTGAGCTGTATTTGGGTCAGGTAGTGGAGCTAAATCTTCTTGTATCTCCCTAGTTAGGGATATTCCTCTCCATCTTGAATGGAAAGGCAAGGGTCTCCTTTCTATAGTAGGTGGTGTAGACTGAACCCTCCTTATAGGGGATTCTCTCTGAGACGATCTGCAATAGCTTCTAGTCAGGGGAAGCTGTGAAAACTCAAAGGGCTTTGAGATTTTTGTCTCAACCTTTCTCATAAAATTTTGAACAGGAATCAATCTTCTATTCTCTACACCAGTGGAGTCACCAAATATGCTTTGAGAAAGAAACTTCTTTAAGTTAATACTACTCAATTATCATATCAGAGATAGCATAGCTTTGAAAATACACTTCTTTTTCTAGTAGTCTAACTGGGCATGCGAGAACTGGTATACACTAAATTTTGCACCCTAGTCAAGCTCTCTTGGTCTTGATAATCTAGTATAACATGGGAATCACTTCGAGGTTTTGGGACCTATGCTAAATTGAAGTGAAACCTTTGGATTCTAGGCCGGTTCCACTTGGATAATCACCTAGTCTACTCTTGACATAAAAATTAAACTTTAAGGGAAAGGGATAAAAGGAATGCTTGAAAGGTAAATAACTAAAAGAAAATTATCCTACTAGGTGATAAATTGAAGGTGACTTGAATCATAACATAGTGAATACATCAACACGAAACCTTAAATCTAGTAGAACACAACTTTCTAGATAGGTTTGCAAAATTATTTCATAGAGAGGTTTGAGATAAACAAAGGTTATTCAGGGAAGAAGTAATTTCAAAAAAAATAGCATATTCACTATGAGTAGATACGGACTATGACCTGCAAACAAATATCCACTTTGACAACCATGCATATGAATGAGACAATATGACAGGGGACTAAAGAATATCCACAAACTCATCTAAATCAGATCAAACACAATAGTGCACAGATTTGTAGAAAGAAAGAGGGTTTAAGAAATCCAAGATTTCTTTGATAACATTCAATATATTCTAATTCAATAAGAGAGATCCAGACAAGAAGGCCAGAGATAGAGAAAAATGTCACAAAAAGCCTTTGCAATATTTGAAGACTGATGCGATTACAAACATATGAAAACTTAAGGGCAGAGAAAATGCCACAAAAATATTGCATAAGATGAAAAAAAATTCTCTAAAAAGCTTGAAAACTAACTTATATACATGTTCCTCTACTACGTAGGCTCAGGAAACAATCTGATTCTAAAAACTAGGGCTACAATGGATTTTGCATAAACAATGCAGAAACCCTAACTCTATCAATTTTGCTCATAAATGCAACTGAGAAATATCTTGTTCTATCAGATATGTTTTTGAAGTCTTTCCTATCACCATAAATGCAGTATGAAGAAATTGTATTGACCCATCCCTCTGTCTATAGCTTGAAATGTTGCGCAACCGTCAGTCTTCTAAGAATTAGATATTTGAATATTTGAATATTTTAAATGAGCAACGGCCACAAGTGGCGTGAGTTGATCCTATCGACGACTGAAAATCCTTGATATTTTCTATTTAAAACATAGTCATCCATCTCCATCTTATATTTTTTACTGTCTTTGACTTTAACCCAGGCTTTACTTCCCTTGAACTCTGGTTACCCAAAATCTTTATGTCGCTGAGTCGGGGTAACATTTCTTTAACCCTGAGTCTCTTTGGAGACTTTACGACCATCGCAGGATCAAAACAAGATTGAATAATCAATAGGAAGTCTCTAAATGATTTCAGAATATTCCTTTTCCTCATGAGACTAAGTGACTAAAGGAAATCTCAAAGCCACCAAATAATATGGAATATTCTGTCATGTTTGGGAGAGTTAGAAACTGAGCACATAAAACCTGAGCCCGCCGGCTGCCATGTGTCAATCCATTATTTTCTTATGACCATTCAAGTTGTAAATTCCACTCTGTCACTATTCTGACCCAGTACATCCACCACATGTCATCACAAATTGATCACTTATGAGATAGATCTTGCACATCTTATGGCCAAGTCATTAAGTTGACCGCTTGATCTAATATAACTTGCTTGATTTTTACTCCTTATCTATCACTTCAATCTTAACTTAGCTTTGAATCTGGTAGAAGAAATCCTTAATGTCTCCATGTCGCTAAATCATTCTCCTAACTCTAGGTTTATAGCGAGATCAAACGACCATCGCAGGATCATCTTAGCATCAATGATTATCGCTAAGTCTCTAGACCAAAGAGGAATATTCCATTTTATTATGAGACTCAGTGACTACATAATCTTTAACCTAACTCACATTTTACCTTGGTTCCTTACCGAGACTTGGAAACTACATAGTCTCGTAGTCTCCTTTCACTTTTCTTAACTATAGTTTCATCATGAGACTACATGACCACCATTGGATTAGATCTCAAATCAACGGCTGGCGTGAAGTCACGATAATATTACTGACGTCATTACTTTTCCTAGAGACTTGGTGACAAGGACATAATATTTGGGCCCACCTCTTCCATGTATTGCTTTGTTATTCCTCCATGACCACCAGACCGTAAATCTCTGACCTTTTGACTAAACCCATCTTCTAACCATGAGTTCATCCAGAGACTTGGCGACTGAGCAGTCTCACAATCTTGGAACACTTTGTCTAATCATGGTTAGTTCACCAAGAATACATGACTGAAGAGCCTTGACTTAACTTAGCCTGAACTAGAGTTACATCTGGAGGGTTAGAAAATACATTAAGGCATGTGATCTCTGAACACTTTTTTAACTAAGGGTTATGTCAGGAGACTTGGTGACTACCCTCTGATCAAAAAATGATCGGACGATCGGTGCTAAGTCACAATGAGAAATGAGCATATTTTATTTCCTTGGGAGACTTCATAACAAGGGAAATCTTGGGGTCTCTAGAAAATATGGAATATTCCTCTTCCTTCATGCAACTAAGCAACTAAAGGGCAATGATAAATATGCACATGACTTAAAATAACTTAGGTCACTTGAAAAAGGTAATGAAGGAATAGAATGGGCCGAGGACCAACTAGGGTTTATCTAAAAAATGCATAGGGTTTTTCAAGACTCAGACCATTTTCATGAATTAGGGTAAAACAAAGGGCTAGAAACTTGCAGAGAACAGGATCAAGACACATAAATATGGAAGAAACATACAAGCTAGGCTCTACCCTTGTGGGAGCCACATTTCTCTCCACTTGTGGCCATAATTTATAAGATGGGAAAATCTGGGTAACAAGAAGAAGAAGAAGAATCTAGTTACATTGGATGAGATTATTTAGATACCAGCCTGTGATTCGAGGACATTGGATCCAGAGGCACTTACAAACTATGCAGAACTTTGTTGAAGAAAATATATCCAAGAAAAGCTTAAAAAGGAAACAAAGGACACACAGGTACTTGAAACAACAAGGGATATACTTCAATAGATAGTACCTGATACAATCATTGATCAAAACACATCTATCATTGATCAATTAGTCATTCTTACCGACGCAGTCCAATCACAGAATGTGGATGCAGAAAAGGAAATAGAAGAATGAGAAGAGAAAAAGTATCCATATAAATTGACAAATAAAATGAGCCAAGAAGTGGCCGAGAACAAGGTAAAGCTGTCTAAACAAGTAAATGAATTAGAACCAATCATTTCAGAAGCTATCACCTTAATTCAAAATTTAAGTACATTAGAGCACTTCACTAAGGAAAATAGTGAAAAGATTGCAAAAATAGATGTAAATATTACTTCTAGTGCTCAAGGTCTCTCAAAAAGTGACAATGCAATAAACTTTCATTATGAAAAGGTAATGGAAGAAAAGAAGTTGAGACTTCAGATTATAGAGGCATAATCAATTTTCAGAGATGAGGTCACCGAGCTACAAGATCTACTGCTACCCAATCTCACACTACTGCAGCAACATATGACAATGGAAAGACAATTGATTGCCACCCCAGAGATGTCTGTCACTGATAGTATTTATGATATGCATGAAAGGATTGCATTGGAGCACATGGCCCTAGAACACCTTCTAGAGAAATGGGAGAAAATTATGGAAGATATGAAGAACTCCCATTCCCACATTTTTGACAAGTTGTAAGTAATTACACCTTTTCCCTTACTATAAAGAAAGGGTAAAATTATATGAATAGAGGGAAAAATGATAAGGGGAAAATAATATGATAAAGGGGGAAAACAAGGTGATAGGGGGAGATGATAAGTGTATATACATATACTACATCGACATATACATAGGGGGAGTCATAATGAAAAGGTGAACACATGGTGTACATTACTAAACATTTTAGTATTTTGCACATATCAGTTTTTGATACTAATGTCAAAGAGGGAGATTGAAGACATATTTTTCCATTAGTATGCAAAGGAAAATAGTTTTGAAACCATCGGTAACACCAACACCGAAAGATAGGTTTGTGCAACCTGACAGACAAGTTCACAAGGGAACCTGACGATAGATTTTACCAGTGCAACCCAAAAATGTTTCAAGAGGAACCTGACAGAGTAAGTTGAAAGAGGAACCTAACAGAGTAGACAATAGAGGAACCCAATAGAGGAACCCAATAGAGAATGGAGCCAAGAGATTCTACAAACACTGAGCAACAGAGAACACAACATTCACCAAGAAGAAAAAAGATGGGAGAAAAGGAATTAAAGAGCATATTGATCAGAGAGGTATTATTGGACTAACAATAGATCCAAAAATCTGCAAGTTAAAGTTGTATTATTGAATAGATCATTTACTGTTTCAGTTTAACCATTGATTCATAAAATCTCTTAACCAAGTGGGATTTAACCATCCTTAACATATTGAGATACTCAAGAGTATCAAAAAAATTTCTTGTTGACAACATAGTGAATCCTAGGTCAAAAGAAAAAATATTAGTTTTGAATCCTCTAGCAAGGTCGCACTTAACAGTGTGTTTGTAACCTTTAATAGGGTTGGCTCTTCACCAAGCTCACTTCAGAAGAGTGAAAATTTTGGGTTACCGGTCACAAGTGGTTTTTTTCCCTTAACAAGGTTTCCACGTTAAAATCCATGTGTCAAATTTGTATTTATTTCATTGCATTGATAGTTTAATTTACACATTACTAAAAATGGATTGGTCGGTAAACACTAAGTTTAATTGTTGCTACTCGGTAAAGGCTAGAAAAAGATAAACAATATATCTTACCAAGCAGTATATATTTGTTAGAATTACATAAGGCATACATCTTGATGGACTGAAACATAACTAGAGGATATTATATTTGTGATATAAGGTTTGGTTAGAATATTGGAATTATTTTTAAGGCCACTGATTCACCCCCCCTTCCCCCTCAATTATTCTAATAGTAGATCCATACATCAAGTCCTGAAAATGATATAGCTCTAAAAGCCACTGGATTGATGCATGGTAGCATCAATAAATTATCACAAGAAGGGGCTTTGACCCCAAGCATGCTTCTAAGATACTCAAAAACATCTTTTGGCAAAGGTTTTGTAAATATATATGTTATCTATTCCTTTGTGCTAATATATTCCAGTTTTATTTCTTTCTCTGCTATGTCCTTCTCCCTCAAGGAATGATACTTAATAGATATATGTTTAGTCTTTGAATGCATTACAAGATTATTCGACATATTCACTATGCTGGTGTTATCACAATGGATAACCACTAGTTCTTCAAAAATTATTCCAATGTCCTTCAATATTTGTTTCATCCAAACAACTTGTGTGCAATTTATTACAACAACAACATTCTCTGATTCAGTAGTAGATTGAGAAATACAATTTTTCTTCTTGATCAACCAAGAAACCAACCCTTTCCCAAGGAAAATTGCACCACCACTAGTACTCTTTCTGGCATGCACATTACCTTCCCAATCAGCATCTATCATCTCATTTTTCATACCATACTCCATATTCTATTGTTCCTTTCAAATATTTGAAAATTTTTTTCACAGCAGCAAGATGTGTCACTTTGGGATCTGCTTGATACCTTGCCACAATACCAACTACATTGTTAATATCTAGTCTAGTGTGAGTTATATATTTTAGACCACCAATCATATATCTATACTTTTTCTAAACTACACTTTGAGTCTCATCATTACTAGTCAGTTTATGTCTAGTCACCATAGGTGTTCCAATAGGTTTACAATCTTCCATTCCAAACTTCTTCAACATTTCCTTAAGATACTTGGTCTGAGATATAAAAATGACATTCTTACTTTGATTAATTTTCAAACCAAGAAAAAATTTCATTTCACAAATCATTGACATCTCAAATTCATTTTCCATTTCTTTAGAGAACTTACTCATCTTATCATTGCATCAAAAAATATGTCATCCAACAATTCGTTAAATGCTTCAAACTTCAATCTAGAAAATAAAACCCTCATCACAATAGAAAGCACAAAGAATGAAATCTATATCATAACATAAAGTACATTGAACCTTTCACCATAATATGATCTTGTTCTTGTAGGACCGCATAGATCTATATGCACTAGATCCAACTTCCCTTTTGTTGAATAAGATTTTATTTTAAAATTTCTTATGGTTTTCTTCCCCATAACACACTCTCTACACATAATGTTAGATGGATTTACAATATTAGGTTAGATCTCTTATAGCATTAGTCATACTTTCCTTCACAATGTTATCAAAGTTAACATGAAAAAATCTTCTATGCCATAGCCAATTGTCATCAACTTTCGCAATAAAACAAGTAGCTTCATATGTATTCAATTCAAATGCATTACCTCTAGATTTAGTATCAGATGAGATCAAATATCCTCATTTAATTTTGATAGAGAATTTCTTGTCAATTAATTTCAATTGATAACCTCTATCCACTAATTTTCCAACACTCAATAGGTTATGCTTAAGTCCATCAACAAGTAATACATTGTCAATATTAGTCTTTCCATCTAGATAAATAGATCCTACTCCAATGATAATTTTAGGAGTATTGTTACCAAATATAACACCACCATCATATCATTTCAATTTCATAAATTTTTTTTTATCTCCAGTCATATGATGTGAACAACCACTATCTCTAACCCATTCAGATTTATTTTCAACACGAGATACTAAGGTTTTTTCCTTATGTATAGGTTCATCATCCTTTATAGCAATAAATTAAATTTCAGCATAGTCACCATCATCATCAGAACACCCTCACTAGCATAATAACATTCTTTGTCTTTAGGATACTTTGATTTTTAAAACTTAGGTTTATGCTTAGGAACCCTTGTAGTAAATCTAGACGAAAAATGACCAATCTTGTTACATGAAAAACATTTCAAAGTTAATTTGCCTTCAAATTTACCCTTACCTATCTTCTCTCTTCTAGAGATCAATGCTACCACTTCATCTAGCTTTCTTTCTTCCTCCTGTAGTTGTTCCCATTCCTCAGCATAGTCTCCAAGCTCTTCTCTCAAGTTACAATTGCTGGTGCTCGCAATTCCAAATAAGGTCTTTTTATTCTTATGCACGGTTGCCTTGAATGCTGACTCAACTTTAGGTAAAGTATCTCCCAATTTTGTGGCCTCAAAAGTATTTAGTTTTCCAATCAACATCTCTCTAGTGAATTTTGGATTCAAAGTTATAATCTCCTCTATATCTTATACGTTGGTTCTATATGCATGTGTCAAAGATCTAAGAATCTTCATAATCACTTCTTCCTCACTGTAAGTACCTCCTGAGTTTCTAATGCCAGTAACCACTTCAATAATTATTTATCCATGTTCCCTAATATTTTAATCTTCTCTCATCTTTAGTGATTCTATCTTTGTCTTCCATTTCTATAGATTTTTATGTTTTCTAAACTTATCTCCTTCATACAATGCCTCCAATCTTGTCCAGATCTCATGTACAGAGTCTAAGTATTTTACTTCAGTGAATTCACCTTCAAAAAGTGTGTTGATCAATGACTCCCTTGAAACCATATTACATGAAACTAGCTTCTTTTCATCTTCATTATCTTTCTCCACTTCATCCTCAGTCACTATCTTCTCATCCTTCTTTGTGATCATCCAATAGTCAAGTCCCAAACATAGAAAATGTGTTCTCATCTTATTCTTCCAACTGTCAAAGTTTTTAGGATCAAATTTTGGACTATCCTTCCTATAGTAAGACATTTTCAAGATCACCTAAAGTTGTTAAGATTTCTCTCTAAGGACCAGTAGCTCTGATACCAATTTTTAGGAATAATAGTCCATAAGACAACTGAGAGGGGGGGTGAATCAAGTGTGATATAGATTATTAAACTTTAAACTTTATAAACCAAAACTACAATGCAAATGATAACACTGTAAATGCCAACACAATAAAACAATACTTTTCATCTAGGAAACCCTATTAAAGGTAAAACCCCAGTGGGAATTAGCACCCACAAATAATGTACTAAGAGTATAGTATCCCTGTTAAAAGATTTAGCCTTGTTAGGATCTTATTACAACATTATAGTACACTGTCCTTGTTAGGAGACATACCCTACTAGGAGTCAAGAAAAGTAGTAGGCTCATTGCCTAGGCAGAGTTCCCAAAGAAGGTTAAAGCCACCCTCAAGGATTCACAATCTGAACAAGTGTATATAGGAATATACAATCCAGTGAACTATCTCATAGCAACTATCTTTTCTTGGAAAGTTCCAATGAATTACTCTTATAAAAAATATCTTCTCTACATCCAGCAGAAAACAAGCCTCACATCTTTCACTTCTCATTCTTGTTCAATCTCTTCCTCTACCACATCTTTCCAAAAGAAAAGATCACTCATATATACCCTATTACAATAATTCATTAGGTCAGCCAATTAAGCTTTCCTAATACACAAATAATTAATTAGGTTGGCCAATTAGGCTTTCCCAATATACAAATAATTGTTTAACCCCTTTCTAAGATACACACAGTACCTATAACAAGTAAAAATCAAATACAATCCGTCATTTATACTCCTAGATCCGCAATCCATGCTCATAATTTATATTACATGCTACATGTCTGAAGTCGGCCACCAAATAGATTTCCTCCATATTCATGCCACAGCTGATGTCATCAAAATGCTCACACCAATTGATCAATACCCAATGTTCCTCAATATTTCCTCTATCACTTAGTAAGCTTGCATTACTTGAAATATCTTCACCAGCAAGATATACCCAAAACACAAAGACCTTCTCTGTCAAGCATCATAGCTACAGTCTAGAAACCAGTCTTCACTAAATCAACTATAACATCATCAATATGTAACATAAAGCCAAGCAACCTTAGGGATAACTTAAACACACATATTTCTTCATATAACCAACTTCAATCATTCTGAAACATCTCTACAGTGTCTGTACACTTCTACCAGTCAAGTAATCAGTCTATGCTCTTCTATAGAAATATATGTTGACATCAGTGACAAAACATGAATATCAACAATATGAATAGTATCCAAATCTGATATCACCCAACATATACATCATCTATAAGGAACCTTTTTATTTTATGGTGATGGATAATGGCTTCAATGTTGAAGGTTTTATTGTGATATGGGTCAGGAGCATGAAATTCCTTATCCTCTAAATACAAAGTGTCATTGTGTGGAAAGATTCACAATTATGGCTTGGAATTGGAATGCATTTATATTATCAGGAACACGTCACTCAAGAAGGTCTTTCTCAAGGATCTCTTTATGAATGGGTGATTTGTGTAAAATCTCAAGGATTGATATCTGTGTGGGGGTCTTTCCAAGGTTAGAAAGGATATCATAGCAAGAAAAGGGTCTAGGGGAAGTGGATAGTGTGGAAGGTGGTGTATCAGCTTGAACAATGACTCTTCCTCTATGAGTAGCAGTATTGTAATCAACACCCTTAAGGGTAAGATTATTCACATTATTATTATTTTCTTCAATATGGCCAGACAAGGAATCAAATCCTAGGATGTCATTTTCTTCAATGTTTCCACATAAATAATCAAAGCATGGGATAGTGTTTATGCTATAGTCATACGACATGGTCTTGGATGACAAGGCATTATTTTGATCATACTTGGGAAAGGGTGTGTTATAGATCTTCAATTACACATTTGATGATAATGGGGTTTTTCCTTCAATCTCAATATTTCCATTGTCAATAAGGTCTTGAATAAAATTATTCAATTTCATGCACTTCTTGGTATCATGATCTTTGATGCAATTATAGTCACAATATTCGTTGTCCTTATACCAATGAGGTTTAGGTTGATTATAATCGTAATATTTTGTGATGGGTAATTTCATAATTTTTTCATCAACAAGCCAACAAAAGATGACATGAAAAGACTCTGCAAGAAAAGTATTGTCGATGTTGACAGTTTTTTATGTTGGTATTGTTGCTGTTATTACATCAAGGGAAACTATTGTTGGGTGGATTGTGAATATTTTTGTTGAGTTTTTGGTTTTTGTTGTGATGAATTATTTTTTTGATTACTCTAATTTTGTTTATTTTTATTTTTGATGTTTCAATTGTTAGATGCTTGGACATTTTGGACATGATTAGTGTTAGTCACACCATCATTAACAACATTCTTAGTCTTGGTCCAAAACTTGGGCTTGTCATTCGATGAAGGGGTATAATGTTCAATGGTACCTTGTTGTAAGAGACCATCTTCAATATCCTTCTCTTTCTTAACAACAACTTCAAAATTGTCAGGTGAAGCCATATTCATTTGGAATTACAATTGAGATATCGGATTTCTCATGAAGATATCAATAAAATGTTGTTTAGGTATTTTCCAAGGTATCCTATTGGAAAGGTGTCTCTACCTTTGTAAGAAATTTGCATAGGTTTTACCATTTATTTTCTTTTTGTTGCAAAAATCTCTTAGGGATGCTTAATGTTCGATATTGTAGAAATATTGTAAAAAGAATTTCTCTGCAATATCAAAGAAGGTAGATATTGACCTTTGAGGAAAATTCATGAAACATTCAAGCGCGGGGCCTCCAAGACTTCTAGTGAAAAGTCTTTTAAGATAATTCTCATTATAGGATACCTCTTGACATGCAACATAAAACTCCTTTAGATGTTGAATTGGACATGTCTCACCTTTGTAGTTGTCAAATTTTGGAGTTTCAAAGTTTGGGGGAAATAGTTGCATTTTGATGGATTTATAAAATTAATAGGTACATATATCATCAAAATAGAATACCTTATTCCCCTAATTTTGCATGTTCTAAATAAGGCTCTTGAGCTTATTGAATTTTTGAGCCCAATTAGGAGCATTGTGATGTGTGATTGTATGTCCAAGAGATTGTCCTCCACTAGGGTGTGATGATGAAAATCTTGATGATGTAAACCATAATGTAGGAGGAGGAACATAGTGATATGGTTGTGATTTTTGTTGAGTGGATCTCTTCATGGCAGCTAATGGAATTGTGAAAAGTGATAAAGACAAACCTTGTGTAAGTGGGATAGATGTTTGAAGAATGTTTAAAACACTTGCATCCATGATAGTATATGTATTCATCATAGTATGAGTTATAGCATGGGAGGTCAAATTGGGTATGGAATAAATTATTTGTTGGATAGTTTCAGCAGTCAATTGAAAGGTTTGTGCACGTTGTGATGTCGATGTTAATTGTGATGTAGAAGGTCCATTAGAAGTAGATGTTCCCTTGTCTTGTGATGATTTTGGATCAACTTTATTTACCATAGCATTATTGGTAGTGAAATGAGCCTTTGTGACATTATTGAGAAGTGGGGATTCATCAAAATCAGTGGGTACTATGACTCCATCTTTGACAAGATCCATGAAGATTTTATTCTTGTTTTCTCTAATAGTTTTCTCAACCATCTCCAAATTGTAAGGGTCCTTAAGGAAATCATTGACATAAGGATATGTATCAGGTTGATCAACAAGTTTCACTTCTTCAGTATCATGGGTAACATCCACGGATTGAACTTTAGTACTTTCCAAGAATGTTATTGCAAAAGGATTCTCATTATCCTTGCTGGTGTTTGAATAAAAGTGCCTCATGTTTTTAGCTTATGAATGAGTGATGACCATACAAATGTGACCTTGGAACATCAATGGATGAGATATGAAGTCTATAAAATTTCTAGATGAATATTTATCTTTTATGAAGGTTTTGATGATAGATAAAGGTGATCTTAGGACTAGGAGAAATACTTTGGATTTTCATGTAAGGATAGGACCTCAAGGGTGATTGATGTTGGATTTGATTTGACAGGATTGGGTTGATTGTTTTATTTGGATCAAGATGAGGTTTGATGATGACCAAGATTTGGATTGAAATTGATTTTATTTGATGAACGTTTTGGACAACCTAGGTGAAAATGGATCCTATGAGGGCACAAAAAGATTTGATTTGGGATGATGCCTTTTTCTTACTTGAGATAGGAAATTTTCTCAAGAAAAAAAAGACATAAATATAATTAAACCAATCACTTGAGGTAGACAATGTTTGCAAGCAATAAATTTAAGTAGGGTTCTGATGTAAAGATGAGGATCTTTGTGACACTTTAGATAATATTCAACCCAAAGATAGGGTTTAGCTCAAAATTTTAATTTGAGTCTAATGAGGTTGAATGGTAAATTGATTTGGTTTTGATGAAGGTCCGAATTGAGATATCGGATAAATGATTTGATACTCCTATAGACAAGGATGAAAATATTTGATGAAATATGGATGAGGACAGAGGAATAGGTGTTTGATGATCTAGTACTAGTTGGAAACATGTCCAATAAAGTCGGTATCTATGTGGTATCGATTGATGTAGGCTATAAATTTGGAATTGTAAATCATCATTTCATGGTGCTCATTCATGTGAATATTATCTTTATTAGCTCTAATGATGCACTGGTTCTCTTTAATAATACGGTTGACCCCTTTCTTTTGTCTGTATACGGGAGGTAATTAAATTTTTACCTTCTTATGTTTTCCTGAATCAGTTATTAAATAGATGTTTATGAAAATATGAGGATCTAGAGGACACAAATAGGAATTATAATTTGATGGTTAGTAAGTAGGTAAAAAATGAAATATCAAGGTATGGTTTGATTTCTCTTTTGATTTTGGTAGAGATGACATTCCCAGTTAGAGATGTCGATCCATGAAAGCACTGATTCACAGGCATAGATGTGGGTTTGCAATTTTATTTTACCAGTGGAATGAATTTTGTCTCAGACCTGATGGGTGGAAATGTAAATTTACCCAATGCAGACGTCAATTAACATAGATGTGGGTTCATAGGCATAAACGCTAATTTGGGAAAAAGCATAAATTTTCAAGTTTTGAGGTTTGAATGGTGTTTGACTAGTCTAAAGTGGATTTGTTCAAGTGGAAAGAACACACAATAGGTAGAAACTTGAAAAATTGCAAATGTTTAAGTTCAAAAATAATTTTCACAGGCCTTAACATTGGTCAAGCACATTATACCCAGGGTAAAGGTTTTAATATACCACTTGTAGACTCACATACACGAAAATAAATTTCTAAACTTGATCCTCATATGTTGTGTCCCTCTTAGAAAGAGGTAATTGAATGTGGAGATGATGGTAAAATAATACACTTCAATGGGCCTTAAAGGCATGGATGCATATGGGATCCCTTTTGGGGCTTTCCCGATTTTTTGGTGATGAAATCCAAAAACCCTTACACCTCACAACCAGGGTAGAACATATGATAAGTAACTTCAAGGGATGATGTAATCCCTTTGAACTATAAGTGAATATACCAATGCTAAAAAGGTGGCTTCTAAACTATGGCTTGTATTAAGGTCTATGGCCTCCCCCCAATCGGTTTGTATGTGGGTGAGACACTTAAGTCTCTAGTGGACCATCTCGGCTCCTTAGGTACTATTCTCTTGATCTGACCTATCATCCACACACATCACCAAAGTTTGGTGGGATAAGACTAGAGTTTTCTCAGAGTCTTATTTATATACCAAGTAGGGTATTTATAAGTTTGAGGTCATCCCTTGGACTAATGTGAGCTCCAAGTAGGCTTTGCAAGAGGAAAAGATATAAGAAGTTTTCTCTTACACCCAAGGTCCATGAAGGAGAGGGGCGATGATTCTTCTTGTTCTATCTTTTCATCATGTAATTAATGGTTGTTAATATAAACAAATATGAGAAGCCTTGAAGGGAATACCTCTATCGACAAGGTTTCTCCAAACACACAATACACTTGGGTTCATTCCAAATTGAAATTAATTAAAGCCTATATGCCACTAGATTAATGTAAGGAGTCAAAAACAATTAGACCAAGATAAAAACATGTAACCACAATGTTATTAGTTTGATTTATTTAGTTTTTGACACACATGAACAAGATGCACAAATCATTAGTTGTTAGGAAAACCCAAAAAGAGCATAGAAAACTAAAATTTAGTAGGGACACTGAATCAGGAAGAGACATCAATTTGTGGAGACACAAGTCAGAGGAAATGCTAATTTAGAGAAAAAATAAACAAAATAAAATGTGAAATATGTCAAAATTTCAATACATGTACTTACTCTATAGAGATGTTGGATCTAGGAAGAGACATAGATCTATGCAGACATCTATTTATAGAGATGTTGGTTCTCTATGGTTAGTAAAATAAAAAATTTGTTAGCAAATACTTTCCTAAAAAGAAATGTCTATCATAAAATCAAATGTAAAAGTGACCAAAACTACAAAAAAAGCAATAAAATAGTTAGAACCTTGAAAAAACAACTTAGTATTATCAACAACTAGTTGTTAAATCTTGCAAAACAGATGTTAAACCTAAACTAACAGAGATGTCAGTTCAGGGCATAGACATTGATCTATGTAGATGACATTATGTGTGATGTAGATGTAATTCTAGGAGTTTGACTTGTGTTTGCATGAAAAAATAAAAAATGATGTTTGAAGATAAGGGACATGGGTCCCACCAGGTGTGCCAGAATGTATACATGTAAACCTACCTATGTAGTCAATCTCAAACAAGGAAAACAAGTTAGTTTAAAATAATGACTTAAACAAAGATTAAGGACATACCTCTGATGAGCTTAAAAGGAAGCACCCTCATTTTATTTTATTTTCTCTTTAGTGGAGAATATGGATATGCTCTCCAAACATGTTTACAAGTTCCCTAATAGATGAAAAACTAGCTTAGATTATTCAAATGAAGCTAATATGAAAACTAAAATGGAGATTAGATGAGAAACTAGTACAAAACTAGATGATGAAGATGAAAAAATAAAGATAAATATGCAGGATTTGTAATGCCCCTCCAACCCTCACAAAACCTGATTATGCCTATTGGAAGTTTCAGACTTTTATTCTCTACTAATAATTTTGATTGAAGTTATTAATCCAATCTATCTCATCTGTACATAACTATTTAATGTATATTTATTTTTGAGTAGTGATTTCAACTATGTGTTCATGATATTTTAGGAACATTGTGTTATGAAACTATATAGGATGTGTTCTATACACTCAATAATGAGGGTTAGTAACACCTATTTGCAAAGGAAATAAATTAATCAAAGTACTAATAATGAACCTACAAACAATAAAATGACAAGAAATCAAGGAGGAATAAAAACGAATGCAAACCAACAAAGCTTGAATCTTCTATTGTCTCTCTAAACTCCTTTTGAAATTTTGTGTGTGTGGTGCTTAGTATTGGTATGGGCAGTGTTAGAGAATTTTCTTGGAGAACCTTAATACAGAATTAATGTTTGACTCTTATATTCCCAATTCTTAACTCATGCAAGTAAAATCCTAATTGTTGAGGATTTGTCCTCCTTATTTGAGCTCCACAGACTCAGGCGGGTGTACCTTCAATAGATTACTGCTTCTCGGTAACTATAATAATGGACCAGGGGTTACATTGATTTTCCTATCGCCTTTTACTACAAAAACTAATAGAACACCTTACAGATGACCATAATCAGTTCAACACAGAGCTTAACAAGCCAGACCATGAACATAACAATAGAAAACAATAGTGAAACAAAAATTCTCATCCTTCTTCTTTTTAGAGTTCTTGACTCAGGAATGCTAACCAAGGAATCACAAAACAAAATTGTATTCTTTGATATAACTATATAAGAAGATAATTTCTTAATAACAGAAAAGTAAATGATTGTTTGTTTTCAAATTGATGATGAATAACTGTTTATCAAACCCTGACCAGCGCCTAATCCCGGGCAGAGAGTCAAATGAGATATAAATTCACAGAAACTAATTAATGAAAATACACATGTAGTTCAAATAGAGTGCCTTAAAAACTTTCTTTTCATTCCCATACCCCTGTATCAAATCCTTATACTAATTTCTAACCCTCTAGAACCACTCATAAGATTTTACTCTCTCCTTGAAGGAAACTTACAAGTAATTGCATAGTTACCTTATAACTGGTATATTTAAAATGCCTTACAATTTAAACATACAAGAGCATAAATAGAAATAAAAGAAGACAACAATGATATGGAATAGGAAAATCCACTGTATTTTATTAATATTCTTCTGCTTCAATACATTCAGAAAGACTAAAATCTTGAAAACTAAGACAAAAGTGAGAAATCTACCTCTCAGTTGTATATTTCAGCATCCTTTACATTATGTTATAACTTGTTATTTATAGATCACTAGCCATCTTGGAATCCTTAAATACAAAGAATGCAACAACCTTTGGAAGGATAGGCTAAACCCTAAAGTGCTAGAAGACAAAAATAGAGTATACACCTTAGAGCGGTGGAGAAAAGACTTGAGTATATAATCTAATATGAAATCAAATCTTTGATATGATTTAAAGATTTTGGTAGCTGGCACCTTTGTCCATGGATATTCTAGATAACCTCTTGTATTTATTGCAAGACCTAGTGACTGTCAATACATGATAACTTACACTAGTCTTCTTGATGATTATCCTCCCTATGCTCATAGATTAGGTGCCAAGTGTCACTTCTCTCATCCAATACATCTAGGTCAATGGCTGCAGGATTTTTTCTTCTTGGGCTATGTGCTAACATCCCATTTTGCAACCTCTTCCTCTAAAGGCCAATTAAAACTTTGTATAATCTGAAGTTGTGCCTTCTAATTTGATCAATTATGAAGGCTGAAGCTAGATCCCAACCAAGTACAAGAGACATTCCACTAGATTTGACTAGTTGTCTAGCCTCATCAGGTGTCATGGTTTCAGTTTCAAGGTCATATGCTTGCAAGGCCTGCAAAGCTTCACTTGGCTTTGAATTTTCCTCTTTCAGTTGTAACTGCGCCCCTACTTGTTGTTTTCTCCAAATTAATTAATTATTAAACTCCACAGTCTTAATAAATGCATCATCATTCAATAATTCCTCTTGGTGAATTTCTCTCTTCATCCTAGCATAACAGGAGAGGTAACTAAATTTCTCCTTGATCATCCTTTTTCACTTTCTTTTCTTCCCTAATTTTTTTTCTAAGGTGGTGGTTATATGCTTCATTACCAGTGATTAGGGTTTTCATCTTATTTTTTTTCTTCTCATGTGCCTTGCAATGAGAAGGCTCCCCTGATTCAACTTTTTGTTTCTTTTTAGGGGTCTCATCAGTCACCTCAGTATCAGGTACCTTTATAAGGTCTACCTCTATATTCTACTCTATTGAGGGTGGCTGATCCATGGGATGAGGGCTATGGACTAAGTAACCTCCTTCACTATCTTCCTCTTATTCTGAAGAAGAGTGTTTCTCAAGGCCTCTCTCTTTGTCTTCTATCAGCCCCTCCAGGTGATTATATAGTGTATTATAAGACACTATCATAATTTTGAGTCTTTGTAAATAGGACACTCCAACAAAGAATCCTCCAAAGGGAATCCCATTTTTATTTATTTGTTGTTCTAGGCTCATCAAATACTAATATTGATATTTCCTTCTTTCCACCTCATCTTCCTCCAAGATATTCCTTATGAGGTCCTCTTCCACACACTCCTCATGCTCTTTGATAGTAGTGATGGTTGGGGTTAGAAATCTCTTTGCGCTCTTTATAAACCCTCTGGGTCTATATATCTGTACAGGGCCACATTCATTTTTTAATGACCTAACCACTTATTCATAGAATCCATTGAGCTTTTTCCAATGGTGAAGTTGGTAACCTTGAACTGTGAGGGTGTAAAAGTACCCTTCCAATGTGGAGCCAAGCGCTCTATATCTATCCACATCAATTTCCAGATAAATTGCATTATAGCTATTCTTGGGGGCACATATTTGGATAGGATATGTGGGGGCTAGGAAAATCCATAGACCCTCATCAAAGTAAAGTTCTCCCAAAAATAAGAATCTCCCCAATTATGATCTCCTATCCACTTATATACAAACTAACAAGGTATGAGAAGTTTCAGTACCCTGATTGGCAGTCTAGTTACAATTACACCTAGAAGATTTAGAATTGGATATGTAATCTAATTCTAATAACCACAAAACTCATGCTCATTGGAAAAAAAAATCCAAACCCTAACCCAAAGTTGCATAGGGTTTTTCTTGCTGTGGAACATCATCCTTGGCTTCAAATTGTGTACATCCATGCTATTAATATTGAAATATAAAATTAGATGCATCAGAATAGAATAATGCAAAAATTTAGGGTTTGTCTTCTTATAGACATCTATAAGACCTTGATGTATTTGATAAATAACATACTAAATATAATCATAATCAGTATTAGCATGAGAATTCTGCATGTACAAGATGATCATTAACATATTTGTAGACACCCTCTCAATACCCCCATATTTTCCCTAAACCCTACATAGACCATAAGCAATGTACTTCATATAAAACCTCAAATCCTTGAAAAAATATGGGGCAGTAGAATTCGGTATGGAAGCTATATAATTCCTATTTTATTTGGGCACATGACCCTAGATTAATTTGGCAATAATGGTGGTTTCTCTAACATACTAATTTTCTAACTTTGTTAAGTCAATATCTGTGGTGCAGGGATGATATATATCAAAAGCCCTCATAAATGAAACCCTATCCAATGTAACTAAGGTTATGCCATCACTTTTCTTAATGGTTCTAGAAAGAGAATCATACTTCCTAGCTAGCTTGACTAATAAGTCTACATCTACAAAGACATCTAGGACAATCAGCTTTGCTAATCCTAATGTCCAGGGATTGGAAATTGGAATTGCCTTATCTTTATTACTATAGAAATAATTAAAAAGATGATAACTAGAAAACCCTAGAGTATGTGTATCTCTACAATTGTCCATATCATCTATGAGGAGTTTGTTATTTACCTTTTTTCCTTGATTTGTTCTAGGTAATAGAGCTACAAATTCATCATAATAATTCATCTTTCCCTTCTAGTCATCCTCTCCATCTCCACTTATTTTACTGATTGTGGCCCCGCTTGCTAATGCTTGACTCATTGTAGTTGATCTTCACTGAACAATATTTCTTTCTAATACAAACTTCTCCTTACAACCTACCGTAAAACTTAGACAATTGCTCACTTCTAAAAACACTAAAACTTATGCAATTTCAGGCTCTACACTCTAAAATTTTTGATAAACTTAAATGAACAAAGACAACATCTATTTATTTCTAATAAATCAATGTACCAATCTAGTCGAGATCATGAAATTGTTACTCAGTCAAATCTTTCATTACTCTGCATGCCTTGACATCAAATTTTCTTATTCATGGCGTCTGAAGTTGATAGGTACTTCAAATTTGAAAAACCCACTTGCATAGGTCATGAGTACCTTTTCAATTTTAAAACCCTATTATTTGTGATTAAGCTTTAAATTTAATCAATGATTAGCTAGTTTCCTTTACCTTTTATAGCTTAGTAGATCTCTTACACTCTGTCAAAATCTTTCCCTTTTAGTAGGCTATCTTTTTTACCTCATGGCACGAGAAAAAACCCAAGCAATCATACCTTAATCTTACCACATTTCTTTTGGAGATTGCGCGACTGTATTATCTCTAAGTCACTGAGAGTTTAGCTTTACCCAGGTTTCATGGTGAGATTCAACGTAGACCACAAGATTAGATCTTCATCAACACCTTGGGATGAGTCTCTGAATAATATTTCACTTGCTCAATTTGCTAAGATATTACTTGAATACCATTGATCTCCTTTTAATTCATGGCCCATGCTAAATCTCCCAAGCTTTGGCTTTAACTCTGGTTTGTTACGAGATCACGTGACTACAAGCTATCTCTCAGTTGCTAGATAAATTAATCAACCTCAAGTTTACTCTGAGACTTTACAAACACCATAGATCTCTACACCACTTAAACACATGCCAGCATCATAATCATTATCTCTTGATTGCTGAAGGATTCATGACATTTTAATTTCTTCTAGAGACTCAATGCTAACCACCAGATTTTATCTTTATCAACTGTTCTGATTTACTCATATCAACTTGACCTGGCTCTGACTTTATCTTTATCAATGGTTATAATTAAGAAAAAGGGTTATAGAAGATTTAAAACAACCTCCCATAATTTTTTATCTGACCTACCCAACCTTACCTACCTACACTTGTACCTACATAACTTTTTCATTATACAGATCCTATCACATCCAGCAACCAACTTGAATAACCATAACTAACCATGTTTCTTTTGGATACTTAGCGACTGAGAAAACTCAAAGTCACTGAAGGATTTCATTAACTCAGGTTTTATTTAGAGAACATGCGCCTACCCTTAGATCTTATCTCGATCAAAAATCATCATTAAGTCTCTTAAGCTTTCAGTACTTCATCAAATCCTATCAAGATCACATGGTAACCCTTGATTTATTTTCAATCTGACAGTTTGTGTTGAATCTCGTAACCTTTCACTTTACTACACTTTTCTTCTAAGATCTCACGACTGGGTTATCTCTGAGTCTCAAAAAGAAACTTTACTTAACCTTACTTCAACCCAAGTTTATCTAGCGACTGTGCGACAAGATTTATCTCTGAATCGCTAAAAGATTTGTTAACTCATGAGTTAATTGGGAGATTACACGTAGGCCACACGATCAAGTCAAGGATGACACAAGATCTACGATTATCTCTTAATCGCTAAAGGAAACAATTAGCCTCAGTATTTTTTATGAGATTACATGACTGCTACTCATCTTGGAGAAGATCAACAATCAGCACTAAATCTCTGAAGCCTTTTCTTAACTCTGAATTCTTTTGGAGATAATGTGACAAAGAAAAATGACTCTATCTTGACCTCAGGTATATTAAGAGATTACGCGACTGAGAAAATATCCAAGTCATTGAGTAATTATTTTAAATTGAGTAATATTATGAGATAAAGTGCTCACCACATGATCAAAACTTAATCCACGGTTGTCGCCAAATCTTTGAATCTTTGATCCATCTCTAAAATCATCTCGCGATTATGCACCAACCGCATAATCAAACCAAGATCAACCACTACCGCTAAGTCTCTGAATGAATTAAAGTGTATTATTTTTATCTTGATATTAAGAGATACAAGCTATCTCTAAGTCACTAAACAAAATATAATATTTGGTTCACTTTGCGAGATAAGGAGATAAAAGCTTCCACTTAAAGAATGTGACTTAAAAGATTTAAGTTACTCAAAAAAAAGGTAACTTCAAATTAGAAAAAGGCTGAGAACATTTAGGGATTTTTTGCATGACAAGGAAAATAATAACCTAGGGCTTAGGGTTTTCACACTTTTACCTTGCTTTTCTCAGATCATAGACATTTGCAAGAAAAATGTAAGGGCGTACTTGGAATAGGTCTTGACATTTCAAGAAAAGTTGACACTGGGAACCCAAAAATTTAAAGCAAGACTCAGAAAACTATAAATATATCCAATAATGGCTCTCTAAGGATGCTTGAATGAAAGTTCATAGAAAGAACAACAAATCTTTGTGAGGTAGACCACAACTATGCTAACCTGCTGCAAAAGCAAACACACAACTGGAAGGAAACACAAAACAAAAAGGAAACACACCTATACATAAAATACAAAGGTAATGTGCATGGAAGGTAGAACTAATTTGAAAAAGGCTTCAAGAATTGTCCATGCACTGGCAATTCAAATACCTCTCATTCCATGTTTTTTAAGAGATATTAATCTTTTCCAAAATTATGATGAATGATAAAGGGGCCTAACCATAAGGACCCAATTTTTTTATGCTTCCCCTTGTCTTCAGCTCTTGCTTTCCATTGAAGAACCAAACCATTAGGTTGGAACTTCCTATTACTTTCTCTCTTATAAAAAAAGGGTACTTCACTATAGCTTGATATTTTCTTTTTTACTGTCTCTTCTTACTTCATCCAACTCTACTAGCTTCACCATTCTTTCTTGCATTGGCTCAGAAATCTCTAGTTCCTCATCTTGGATGAACTTGTAAACTGGAATAAAATTATTCATAGCCATTCTAGACTGAACACCATATACTAATTCAAAGGGAGATTTCCCTATTTCTTTCTTCACAGTGATCCTATCTTCCCATAAAGAAAGTTTCAGCTTTTCATGCTAGGCTCTCTTGTTGTTTTCCAAGGCCTTTTTCAGAATTTTAAAAATACTCTTATTACTTGATTATGATTTCTCATTTCCATGTGGATGGTAGGGGATGAATATGACATGACAATTCCCATTTCAAAATAGAAATCAATAAAATATTCATACCTAAAACACATGGCATTATCCATCACTAATTTGATTGGAACACCAAATCTAGCAATCACATTGTTCATCAGAAAATCAATCACCACTATGCTTGTATCTTTCTTAGTTGTAATTGCCTTAGCCCACTTGGTAAAATAATCATTTACTAGCAAAATCCAACTGTGTCCCCCACTTGATTTCTCAGTGAAATCTCCAATAAAGTCCATACCCCACATGGAAAAAGGAGCTTCTACAACTATAGGGTTCAACAATAGAGCACCTGAGAACTTTATTTTGTTGAAGAATCTTTGACAGGGTTCACACTTTCTGACAAAGGAATGGGCATCTTTGAATAAACAAGGCCAATAATAACTAGCCCTTCAGATCTTGTTAGATGTTGATCTTGCTGAGTAGTGTCCTCCACACATCCCAACATGCATTTCTCTTAGAATCTTCTTAGATTGTCCTTTGTCTAGGCACAAAAACAATATCCCATCTTTGTTCTTCCAATATAAATCACCCTTCAAAAAGACATATTTTTGAGCTTGTAACTTCAAGCTTCTCCTTTTATTGTCATTTAATTGTTTTGGGAAGCTGGAATTCTTGAGAAAAAACATAATATCAGCATACCAAGGTTCCATCTCAAAACTTGTAGCATCTTCTCCACAAGTATTAACATTATTCACTTGGACTAGATCTATATTTTCTTCAGTCATCAACTTGGATAGTCCTAAGCCTCTTACCAGTTTCGTAATGTGGATTTCTAAATCAAGCTCTTGAATTTTGTTGATCCACTTGCACCTTTTTCCAGTCACTTCACATTGGACTAGAATATCCTTGACAGCAGCATGGGGTACATATGCATTAATCTTGGCACAAAGAAAGTAATTTCTAAATGCCTTAACTACCTTTACCAGGGTATATGCCTATTTATCCATCAATTGATAGTTCATCTCAGCTACTTGTAATGATTTTCTAAAAAAAGCAATAGGGTGTTCAAATCCCTCCTCATCTTTCTACAAACGAACTACTGCAATAGTATGAAAGCATGCAAATGTAAACAAAGAGAATGGTTTAGTATAGTCAAGTGATACTAAGATAGGGGACTCTTGGATGGATAGCTTGATTTTTTCAAATGCTAACTGTGCCTCTTGATCCCATTCAAATTGTACATATTTTTTTTAAATTTTGACTATTGGCTTAACCAATTCAGCAAAATTTGCATTGAATCTCCTCACAAAATCTATATATCCTAGAAATGAATACACACCTTTTGGGCTATTAGGAAAATGTACCTTCTAGATAACTTCTACTCTCTCAAGATCTATCCTTACTCCTTCCTTTGATACAATGTACCCTAAAAGATTTCCCTCTCTGACAGCAAACTAGCACTTTTTCGATTTAAAGAAACTCCATATTCCATGGCCTTAATAAAAACCCTTTCCAAATGATTGCAGTGATCTTCAGCTTTCTTTGAAAAATTAGTCAAATCATCGTGATATACCACCATAAGAATATTTATAAGGTCCTTGAATGCCACATCCATAGCCCTCTAAAAAGTTGCACCAACATTTTTCAAACCAAATGGCATGAGAGCATAAACATATGTTCCCCAAGGAGTAGTAAATGCAGTCTTGAATTGTTCAGACTCCTTGACCAATGCTTGGGTATACCTAGAAAATCCATCCATCATAGAAATTAGGTCACATCTAGTCACTTTTTGCAGCATAGCCTCCATATTGGGTAATCCATAATTATCTTTCAATGAAGCAACATTTAGGTTTCTAAAATCAACACATAACCTAATATCCCCATTCTTCTTTCTTGCGGGGACTAAGTTTAACACCCATGATGAGTGTCTTATTGGTTGAATAATGCCAGCATCTGTCAGTTTCATTAGCTCAGTTTTCATTTTAGTGGAAAATAATGAATTGATAGGCCTATGTTTTTGTCTGAATGGTTTTTCCAGTAGCCACTTGTTCATCTTTTGTTTCTTCTTTCTCCTTCTGATCAGAAGAAGATTCTACTTTCTTTTCAAATTGATTTCCTTTGCTACCCTTGTAATGAGATTTTGCAGCACTTTGTGGGGTGTCTTCTTTAATAAAAAAAAAGTTAAGTTTTCTTTGAACAAGCTCAATTGTTCTATTTCTTAGATGGTATGCACTCCTATCTTGATTTATTACTTCTATAGTTAGGGATCTTTTCTATTCATCACTTGGTAATCTGAAATGAGGGTGATCTTATTTATCACCCACTGTATTGATGGTTCTTTGAGATATAATACCAGTCTTATCAATAGAATGAGAGACAATTTTGGGCTGGTATTCTATGTACTTGCTCCTTTTTCTACGTATATCCATAATATGTTCACCTTTGTCAGGAGACCAAGGATAGGGTTTCCTTATAGTGAACATGTTGACAGTAGGACTCTCTTGTTCAGGACCTGATTGTTCATTTCCCTCACCCATTTGATCGGCTAGGGCTTGGGCTACCATAGATTGGTATGAAGAGTGAGGTATGTTGCAAGCAGTACATGAGGGAGTGTTATCTACATAATTTTTACTATTCCTTTTAAGGGGATCTGGGGTTTCTCTGGAATTTTGGTTCTCTTGATCCTCAAGGATTGACGTACTATCTTTCTAGTTTTTTTTATATGGCATACTCCTCAGATTAGGCTGTTTATCATACATTTGATACTGGTATTTATTATCATGATAACCTTTATCACTTTTATCCATTTTAGTAGTAAGATATTTTACTGCAATCATTAATTTATCAACCCTATCATCCTCCTTAGAAGGATTTCTTGATTGTCCCTTTTCTTTCCAAAGCTTTCCATCTTCTGTCTTTCCAATTTTCTCTAAGGCTCACCTATTACTTTTAATATCTATTGCTATCTTATAGGCATCCCTCATAGTCGTTGGGCTCTTATCTCTAAGAAGATAGGGTATTTTCCCATCAACAACATTAAAATGAATTGCCAAACATACTTCCTCATCTATCCTTAATACTTGGAAGAGTTTGTTCATAGCCTTTTGGAACCTATTGTTAAAATATCTCATGCTTTCATTTGGAAATTTCTTGATATTATTAAATTCATTCAACATGTAACTAGATTTTACATGTTCTCTATATTGTTCCCTAAAAGATTTAACAAATTATTCCCGAGATGCTATACTATTATTAAGAAAATTTCTAAACCAATCCCTTGCATCTTCTATTAAAGACTGAACAAAAAGCTTCATGATAACATCTTCATGTTCTATTTCAAAATCAGTTATCATATCAGTGAAATATTTTAAATGTTCCTCATAGGTTACAACATTATTTCCTATGAACTTATGGATTTTGTCTCTTACCTCATTAGGAATCACATTGGGATGACCATGTATGCCATCAAAGAAAAGAGCTTTATATCTATCCAGATGAACATGTCTTCTTTGGAAGTTTTCCAAAGCATTGTTTCCAATTGGTTTAGTTGTACTTCCTTGATTTTGGGTTTGTTGAGAGCTTCCCTTTTTCAGACTAGAGCTTTGAGTGTTTAGACCAAGACAAGATTATTAAGAAGCTAGATCAGCACCACCTAGTGGGTTTTGTTGGTGTGTTCCAGTAATAATAGGCACAAAACTACTTGCAGTGGTATTAGTGTTATCATGCAAAAAATCTATCCTCGTCTTCATCTCTGCAGTAGAAGCCTCTAGCTCTAGCTTTTTTAGTTACTTGGATAGATCTTCTTTAGTCTTTCTAGCTTACTCAATTTGCAAGTCAACTTGGAACATTCCTTTAGGGATAGTCTTATTTTTCTTAGGCTCATTGATAGTTATACTAATAGCATTTTTCTTACCTTTGCCAGAGACATATTTTTTGCTTGTCTTGAGCTTTGCATTCTACTCAATCTCATCTAGGTGCAGTTGTCTTATGAAAGGTCCTTCATCTGCAAACTCATCTTTACTAGAATTTCCTCTTTTATTTGCAACATGATTTATTAAGGCTTCAAATTCACCAAATAAATCCTTGTCTAGACCTTTTCCCTCTCTATTTAGGCTCTTAGCCTTCAGCTCATTCCTTCTTGTCTCTGCCAAGAGTTCTTCCCTCTTAGTTAACAAGTCATAGAGCTCTTTTTCATGCCTCTTCCTAGCTTGAGAAATCTCATATTCTTTCTCTTTTTTTCTCCTTCTCAGAGCTAAGACCTCCTCTCTCAATTTTTTCAGAATCATAGGATGTTGTCTCAGTAGCAGAGGTTTCCCCTGGTTGTTCCCAAGTTTCTTTTGTAGGGAAAAATCCTAGATCTTTCATTTCTCCTTCTCTGAAAGGGTCAAAAGTTGTATCATGCTTATAATATTTTACTGGCATTGGTGCTTTAGTACTTTCAGATGAGAATGACCTTGGCTCAGGGATAGGGGTCTCCATTCTACCCTTTGAAGTTCTTGGAGAGTCTTGATTTGGTCCACCTCTTTTGGGCCACTATTTCTTTCCAAGAATAGGGAGATCTTCTCCTATATCCTTTCTAGGATTAGCCCTAAAATAAGACCTGGTATTTCTTTGCCAACTCATCTCTTAAATCAAACAATAATATTCAATATTTCAATATGAAAATTATACTAGAATGCACAGAGTTAGAGTTGCCACCCACAAATTAGTATGGTAAAATATTACTAAACTCAGAGCCTGATCAGAGTAAAAAATATATTGTACCAGAAAAATCTAGGACAGACTAAACCTGATATACATCAACTATCCCTAGTAGATTCGCCAATTTGTTAGAGATTTTTCTTGCAGAACCTTAATATAGCATTAATTTTTGACTCTTATATTCCCTATTCTTGACTCATGCAAGTAAAATCCTAATTGATGAGGATTGATCCTCCCTATTCTTTGAGCTCCACAGACTCAGGTGGGTGTACCTTCAATAAATTACTGCTTCTCGATAACTATAATAGTGGATCAGGGGTTACACTAATTTTCCTATTTCCTTTTACTGCAACAACTGATAGAACACCTTGCAGATGACCATAATCAGTTCAACATAAAGCTTAACAAGCGAGACCACAAACATAAAAATAGCAAACAACAGTGAAACAAGGATTCTCATCCTTCTTCTTTTTAAAGTTCTTGACTCAGGAAGGCTAACCTAATGATTCTCTTTCCAAGGAATTACCAAACAAAATTGTATTCTTTGATATAACTATATAAGAAGATAAGTTCTTAATAACAAAAAGTAAATGATTGTTTGTTTTCAGATTGATGATGAATAATTGTTTATCAAACCCTGACCAATGCCTAATCCTAGGTAGATAGTCATATGAGATATAAATTCATAGAAACTAATTAATGTAAATGCACATGTAGTTCAGATAGAGTTCCTTACAAACTATCTATTCATTCCCATACCCCTGTATCAAATACTTATACTAATGTCCAACCCTTTGGAACTGCTCATAAGATTTTATTCTCTCCTTGAAAGAAACTTACAAGTAATTGCATAGTTACCTTATAGCTGGTATATTTAAAATTCCTTAAAATTTAAACATACAAGAGTGTAAACAAAAATACAAGAAGACAACAATAATATGGAATAGGAAACTCGACTATGTTTTATTAATATGCTTCTACTTCAATATATTCAGAAATACTAAAAGCTTGAAAACTAAGACAAAAGTGAGAAATCTGCCTCGCAGTTGTATATTTCAAAATCCTTTACATTATGTTATAACTTGCTATTTATAGAGCACTAGCCATCTTGGAATCCTTAAAGAGAAAGGATGCAACAAGCTTCAGAAGGCTAGGCTAAACCCTAAAGTACTAGAAGATAAGAATAGAGTATACACCTTCAAATGGTGGAGAAAAGACTTGAGCATATAATCTGATATGAAATCAAATCTTTGATATGATTTAAATATTTTGTAGCTGGTACCTTTGTCCACAGATATTCTGGATAACCTCCTGTAGTTATTGCAAGACCTAGTGACCGCCAATACAAGATAACTTACACTAGTCTTATTGATGCTTATCCTCCCTGTGCTCATAGATCAGGCACCAGGTGCCACTTCACTCCTTGTCCAGTACATCAAGGTTAATGGCTGTAGGATTTTTCTTCTTGGGCTTTGTGTTGACATCCCATTCTGCAACCTCTTCCTTTGAAGGCCAATTAAAACTCTGTATACTCTAAACTTGTGATTTCTGATTTGATCAATTATGAAGGCTAAAGCTAGATCCCAATAGGGTACAAGAAATATTCATCTAGATTTGACTAGTTGTCTAGCCTCCTAAGGTGTCAGGGTTTAAGTTTCAGGGTCATATGCTTGCAAGGTCTGCAAAGCTTCACTTGGCACTGAATTATTCTCTGTTAGTTGTAACTGCGCCCCTACTTCTTCTTTTTTTCTCCAAATTAAGAAATTCTTGAACTCCACATTCCTAATAAATGCATCATCATTCAATAATTTCTCTTGGTGAATTTCTCTTTCATTCTGGCATAACAGGAGAGGTAATGCAAGTTCTCCTTGATCATCCTTTTTCACTTTCTTTCATTCCCTAATTGTTTTTCTAAGGTGGTGGTCATATGCTCTATTTCCAGTGATTAGGGAACTTACCTAATCATTTTTATTCTCCTGTGACTTGCAATGAGAAGGCTCCCCCAACTCCACTTTTTGTTTCTTTTTAGGGGGTTCATTAGTCACCTTAGTATCAGGTACCTTTTTAAGGTCTACCTCTATATTTTTCTCTGTTGAGGGTGGCTGATCCATGGGAGGAGTGCTATGGACTGAGTAACCTCCTTCACTATCTTCCTCATATTATTAAGAAGAGTGTTTCTCAGGGCCTCTCTCTTTGTCTTATATCAACCCCTCAAGCTGATTATACAATGTATTATAAGACTCTATCATAATTTTGAGTCTTTGTAAATAGGACACTCTAGGAAAGAATCCTCCAAAGGGAATCCCCTATTTCTTTATTTTTTGTTCCAAGATCATCATATCCTGATATTTATATATCCTTCTTGCCACCTCATCTTCCTCCAAGATATTCCTTATGAGGTCCTCTTCCACACACTCCTCATGCTCTTTGATAGCAGTGATGGTTGGGGTTAGAAATTTCTTTGCACTCTTTATAAAACCCTCTGGGTCTATATATCTATATAGGGCCAAATTCATTCTGTAATGACCCAACCACTTATTCATAGAATCCATTGATCTTTTCCCAATGGTTAAGTTGGTAACCTTGAACTATCAGGGTGTAAAAGTACCATTCCTATATGGAGCCAGGTGCTCTCTATCTGTCCACATCAATTTCTAGATAAATTCCATTATAGCTATTCTTTAGGGCACATATTTGGGTAATATATGTAGGTTCTGGGAACATCCATACACCCTCATCAAAGTAAAGTTCTCCCAACAATGAAAATCTCCCCAATTATGATCTCCTATCAACTTATCAAAAAACTGACAAGGTCTGAGAAGTTGTAGTACCCTGATTGGTAGTCCAGTCACATTTACACCTAGAAGATTTAGAATTGGATATGCAGTCCAATTCTGATAACCACAAAACTCATGGTCATTCGAAGTAAAATTGCAAACCCTAATCCAAAGTTGCACATGATTTTTCTTGTAGTGGAACATCATCCTTGGCCTCAAATTGTGTACATCCATGCTATTAATATTGAAATATAACATTAGATGCATTAGAATAGAATAATGAAAAAATTTAGGGTTTGTCTTCTTATGTACATCTATAAGGCCTTGATGTATTTTATCAATAACATACTGAATTTAATCATAATCAGTATTAGCATGAGAATTCTGCATGCCCAAGATGATCATTAAGATATCTATAGACACCCTCTTAATACCCCGATCTTTTCCCAAAACCCTACATAGCCCATACACAATATACTTCATATAAAAGCTCAAATCCTTGAAAAATTATGGGACAGTAGAATTTGGTATGGAAGCTATATAATTCCTATTTGATTTGGGCACATGACCCTGGATTAATTTGGCAACAATGTAGGTTTCTCTAACATATTGATTCTCTAACTTTGTTAATTCAATATCTATGGTGCAGGGATGATATATGTCAAAAGCCCTCATGAATGAAGCCCTATCCAATATAACTAAGGCTATGCCATTACTTTTCGTAATGGTTGTAGAAAGAGAATCGTACTTCCTAGCTAGGTCGATCGGTAAGTCTACATATACAAAGACATCTAGGATAATCAGCTTTGCTAATCCTAATGTCTAGGGATTTGAAATTGGAATTTTATTATCCTTATTACTATATAAATAATTAAAAATATGATAACCAGAAAACCAAGGAGTATGTGCATCTCTACAACTTTCCATATCATCTATGAGGAGTTCATTATTTACCTTTTCCCCTTGGTTTGTTCCAGGTAATACAGCTACAAAATCATCATAATAATTCATCTTTCCCTTTTGATCATCCTCTGCATCTCCACTTCTTCCATTGTTTGAGGCCCTGCTTGCTGCTGATTGACTCATTGTAACTAATATTCACTAAAAAATGTTTCTTTCTGATACAAAATTCTCCTTACAACCTACCCTAAAACTTAGACAATTGCTCACTTCTGAAAGCACTGAAACTTATGCAATTTCTAGCTCTGCACTTTGAAAATTTTGGAAAACTGAAATGAACAAAGGCAATATCTATTTATTTCTAAGAAATTAATGCACCAGTCTAGTCGAGATCATGAAAGTGTTACTCAGTCAAATATGTCATTACTCTACGTGCCTTGACATCAATTTTTCTTAGTCGTGGCACCTAAAAATGACAGGTACTTCAAATTTGAAAAACCCACTTGGATAGGTCATGAGTACCTTTTCAGTTTTAAAACCCTATTATTTGTGATTAAGCTTTGAATTCAATCGATGATTGGCTGGTTTCCTTTACCTTTTATAGCTCAGCAGATCTCTTACACTCTGTCAAAATCTTTCCCTTTTAATAGGCTATCTTTTTTACCTCATGGCTCAAGAAAAAACCCAAGCAATCATACCTTACTCTTACCACAATTATTTTGGAGATTATGCGACTATATTGTCTCTAAGTCATTGAGAGTTTAGCTTTACCCAAGTTTCATTGTGAGATTCACCGCAGACCACGATTAGATCTTCATCAACGCCTTGGGCCGAGTCTCTAAATAATATTGCACTTGCTAATTTTATAAGAGATTACGTGACTACCATTGATCTCCTTTTAATCCATGACCCATGCTAAATCTCACAAGATTTGGCTTTAACTCTAGTTTTTTTTGAGATCACGCGACTACAAGCTATCTCTCAGTCGCTAGATAAATTACTCAACCTCATATTTACTCTGAGACTTTACGAACACTGCAAATCTCTACACCACTTAAGCATGTGTCAACATCATAATCATTATCTCTTGATCGCTGAAGGATTCATGACCTTTTTATTTCTTCTAGAGACTTAGTGCTAACCACTAGAGTTGATCTTTATCAACAGTTCTGATTTACTCATATCAACTTGACCTGGCTTTGACTTAACCATAACTAACCATGTTTCTTTTGGAGACTTAGCAACTTGGAAAACTCAAAGTCACTGAATGATTTCATTAACTCATGTTCTATTTAGAGATCACACACTAGCCCTTAGATCTTATCTCGATCCACGATCATCATTAAGTCTCTCAAGATTTTTGTACTTCATCAAATCCTTCCTAGATCATGTGGTAACTCTTGATTTATTTTTAATATGACAATTTTTAGTTGAATCTCGTAACCTTTCACTTAACTACACTTTTATTCTGAGATCTCATGATTGGGTTATCTCTGAGTCTCGAAAAGAAACTTTACCTAACCTTACTTCAACCCAATTTTATCTAGCAACTATGCGAAAATATTTATTTAGTGCTCACCACACGATCAAAATTTAATCCATGGCTGTCACCAAATCTCTGAAGTTTTGATCCATCTCTAAAATCATCTCGCAATTATGTGCCAACCACACAATCAAACCAAGATCTACCATTGTTGCTAAGTCTCTGAATGACTTAAAGCATATTCTTTTTATCTTGAGATTAAGAGATACAAGCTATCTCTAAGTTTCTAAACAGAATAGAATATTTTGTTCAATTTTCAAGATAAAGAGATAAAAGCTTCCACTTAAAGCACATGACTTAAAATATTTAAGTTACTCGACAAAAAGGTAACTTCAAATTAGAGCAAGGCTGAGAGCATTTAGGGATTTTTTGTACAAGGAAAAAAATAACCTAGGGCTTAGGGTTTTCACACTTTTACCTTTCTTTTCTCAGATCACAGACATTTGCAAGAAAAATTTAAGGGCATACTTGGAATAGGTCTTGACATTTCAAGAAAAGTTGACACTGGGAACCCAAAAATTTAAAGAAAGACTCAGAAAACTAGAAATATATCCAACAGGCAGCATCTATGACTTGGGAGCATTGAGAGCATAATATTGAATGTGTGATCGCAATAAGGCTTCATGCTTGAACCAATCTGACAGAGTAAGGGTGCATGAAATCTTGAAATCATGGATGTTTGATCAAAAGAAGGCTTGATGCTTGAACCAAACTGACAGAGTAAGGGCGCACGAAAGCTTGAAATCTATGATCCTTCAAATGGTTATGAAGGGTTGATTATATAGAATATGGAAATGATATAAATGGTTGAGATCAATCCCAAAGATTAGAGGATGAATGGTTGAGATCAAAGGGAAATGGAGAAGCTATCACTAAACTCCACCTCGTCAACTTTGAGAGAGCAGATAAAGTTTGGTTAACTGAACAGTTATTTATGAGTTACCTTTTGAACTGAAGAGGTAATTTGGAGTTACCTTTTTGAACTGAAGAGGTAGGTGGAGTAATTCATGCAATCAGATATCTGACCAAGAGTTCTCCTTTTTGAACTAAATAAAGGATTTAATTGAATATTTAATTCATTTTTGTAATTAAAGTATTCAACATGTGAGATAATTAAATTCTTGTTGGTTTAGAATTGAATTATTGAATGAAATTAATTTAATTAGAAGAATTAATTAATAAGTTTAAATATTTAAATTTAAAATTTTGGAAATTGAATTTAATTAATTAATGGATATTAATCAATTAAGGTTAATTAATTAAATAAAATTAATTATTTAATTAATTCTGGGGATTTCATTAGATGATTTGGGGAATGAAATTAGAAGAAAATAGATTATTAATTAATGATTAAAAAATCATTAATTAATAGATGAAAATTAGTGTTTGTAATGTAAGGTCGCAAGTATGTACATTTTAGAGTGTCTACATTTGCCCCTCTTTGATACAATGTGATTCATCATGTTGTGTCAAAGTATTTTCAGATCTACCCCAGCTTGCCCTAGTGACAACAGATGGACTATATGCCCCTTCAACAAATTAAGCATAGAAAATGTGTCAGATGAGTATTAATTTGTTGAAAATGTGAATCACTATATGATGATGATGAATGCATTCCTATGTTAGTTATGATGTTATTGGTGATGGATGCATTGATTATATGATCTACTATGCACATGTTTTGGATTTTTCTTAAGAAATAAATGAATGCAATCTACTATGCACAAAATATCTGATTAAATGCATGTGTTAGTTAGAAGAAAGTTAGTGTAAAGTTATCTCTAGAATCGATTGATAGATTGGACTGATAGATAGGATGGGTGACTCAAGTTGATGCTGACTTTTCCAATTTTGTTCATCATTGCACCTTATTATGAAAATGGAAGAGAATCCAATGCACCTAGATATTGCTCATCTGGATACCACTATGATCTCTTGATAACCAGAAGGAGTAGAGAGATTGAACAGAAAGAGAACCACAAGCACCCAAATATTGACCATCTGGATACCGCTAGTATCTTTGATTTTTAAAAGAAAGAGAACCAAATGCACCCAAATATTGACCATCTAGATACCGCTATGATATTTGATTTTAAAAATAAAGAGATTCAAATGCACTCAGATATTGACCATCTAGATACCGCTATGATCTCTTAACAATCTGAAATAAAAGAAAAAAAACCAAGATAGAAATCCAATGCACCCAAATATAGACTATTTTGATACCGCTATGATTCTATTGGTAGCAACAAGAAGATAAAAGAAAAGGATTGTCCAATTCTTTTCCAGGGTTAATCTCAGATCGTGGAACTACATCGCTGCCAGATAAGTGACAGCACCTACCACATTTATCCTAAATCATCATTGCCCCAGAATTGAAATGAAACATTCCACAAATAGAAATCAAAGAAAATAAGATCATGATCAATCATATTTACTCTTATCACTTGGTGGTATCCTGGAGTAGCGTAAGAACATAACCGCAAAAGATAGACTATATCCGACTGACATAACTGACCTAGTTAACAGTTTATTATTCCTTGATTTTCTTGATTCTTTTATGCTTGATTATGTCTGGTTTCAAGAATGGATGAATCATATAAGACTGGTATGTCTGGTTTTGAGTGTATCCATCATTGTGTAATATAATTTATTTGTTTGAATTGAAGATTGACTGATTGATTGATTGAATTGGTTTGATTTGAGTACATATTGGATTTTTGATAAAGCTAAGTCAAATGAGTCCCTTTCTGATTTGTGAATCTCATGATTTTGATGTTTGATTGATTGGCTTGAATTTGATTTCTGATATAGCTGAGTCATATGAGTCCACTGCTGATTTGTGAAGCTCGTGATTTTGACATTGATTGATTCGCTTGATCACTTATAAATTTTGTGTCATATGAGCCCATTGTTGATTTGAAAAGCTCATGATTTTGACATTGATGGATTGGCTTGATCTCCTTTCACTTGTTTGATAACCGAATTGGTTTTCTTGCTCGATATTTTACAATTTTTTATTTTGATGAAGATCGATTTTTTCAAAATATTTTGCTCTTCTTAGGATTTTTTATGATGTTAGAATTTTCCCCTAGTCTGGTGGACCCATACATACCATGGATAAGTGTTGATGCTTAGAATGGATTGTTCTTCTAAAAATAGCTTGGGTAGCTAGTCTTACATGTGGGGAGTTCAAGCTTTGATCTTTGGAGCTCATCGATGGCGAAGCAAGATTTGAACACTTGGCGCCTGTTTGCCAGGTTTTCACCGAGGTACCTACTCAATAGTGCCTATTTTTCAGGTTTTCACTGAGAGAGAGATTCTATTTCTCTTTAATTTTCTATTTTTTTATCTTTTTTTTTGTCGCCAAGGCGCCTATTTGCTAGGTTTTCACCAAGGTAACCTTTTGTATTTTCTGATTTTTTTTTTGTATTTTCTGGAAATATAGATAAGTGCCTTAACCTTGAGACCTCAAGCATATAACCTATTGAGGTGCATGTTTTTGATGTAACCTAGGATCTTATTTCCCTCTAGTGTTGCCATTTGGTATACCCCACTATTGAAAAATGTGATAATTACATAAGGTCCTAGCTAGTTAGGCTCAAAATTTCCTAGTTTTACCCTTTCAACTTGGTTCTTTTCATTTTCCATAAGTACAAGGTCTCCTACCTTGAAGGTTTGTGGTCTTACCTTCTTATTATAGTTCCTTCTAAGGAAATTCTGATAGCCTTGTAAGTGATTGAGTGCATTATGTCTTCTTTCATCCAACAATTCTAGTTCATTGAGTCTTGCTACTTTGTAGTCTTCATCTGAAATGATGTTTTTCAATGAGATTTTTAGGGATGGGATTTCAAATTCAAGGGGTAGGACCACCTCTAATCCATATAATAGTGATAAAGGAGTGGCTCTTGTGGGGGTTCTCACACTAGTTTTGTATGCCCATAGTGTGGGATTGAGTTGTAAGTGCCAGTCTCGCCCTGATTCAATGACTATTTTCTTTAAGATCTTCATTATGGTTTTGTTTGTGGATTCCTCTTGACCATTCCATTGGGGATAGAAGAATGAAGAGAAACCTTATTTAATGTGGAACTTCTCACAAATATCTTCATCATCTTGTTTCTGAAAAAGTGTACTATGATCTGTGAGTATGGTTTGAGGAACTCCATACTGCCAGATGATGTTGTTGAGTATGAACATGGAGATTTTCTTACCAGTGATATAGGTGAGAGGAATGGCTTCCACCTATTTAGTAAAGTACTTTGTTGCTTTAATGATGTACTTATGTCCATTAGACAAGGTTGGTGTAATCTTACCCACTAGGTCAAATCACCACTTAGAAAATGGCCATGGTGAAGTGATGGGATTGAGTTCTTGGGCTGGTGCATGCACGAGATCTCCATGAATATAACATTGTCTACACCTTTGAAAATACATGTTGGCATTTGTCTCTACTGTAGTCTAGTAGTATCCCATTCAGATGATCTTCATTGTGAAGCTATTTCCACCTGTGTAGACTCCAAAAATTCCATCATGTACCTCGTACAAGGCTCTCTGGGATTCTGTATAAGTGAGGCATTGTAAAAGTGTTCCATCTATAATTCTTCTATATAGAGTACTAGCGAGAAGGGTGTACCTAGAGGCTTTGTGGATGAGGGACTTATTTTGGTTCCTTGACAAGTTAGGTAGTAGGACACTATTTTGGAGGTAGTTGTACATGTCATGCTACCTTGGGGATTCAGGACCAACAAGGATGCACATTGACTTTGTGATATGAGCTTGATGTGCTGATATCATGAGTTTCTCTACTAGAAATTGGAATCTGGTCTTGTTGCTCGGCATGTCAATCAAGGATGCTATGGTAGCCATCGCATCTACTGCTTTGTTTTGAACTCTTGGTACTTTTTCAAATACAATAAAATGGAATAAATCACATAGCATGTCCATCTTCTCTCTATATGGGATCAACCTCTTGTATTTTTTCATGTAGTCATTGTTTACTTGGCTGATGACCAATTGTGAATCACCATAGACTTTTAGGTTTTTGATCCTCCATTGTATAGTTTCCTTCACTTTGATGACTAGAGCTTCATAATCATCTATGGTGTTTATGTATGGAAAGTTGAGTCAGGAAGATTTAGGGATTGCATCATTATTTGGAGTAATGAGTACTATCCATGCTCCTGCACCATGGTTTATGCATGACCCATCAAAGTATAGTCACCAAAGCTCCATTTCTAGTTGTATTGTGAGAATTGGCTCATTAGGGAAGTCAGACACTATAGGCTGATGATGCTATATGGGTGCCTCTACTATTTGTTCTGCAATTACTTTACCTTTGATAGGTTTTGTGTCTACATAATCTAGATCAAATTAGCTTAAGATCATCACCCATTTAGTGAGTCACCCAATGAGTGTTGCTTTGCTGAGTAAATACTTTATGGGATCAATGTGTGCTATGAGATTGGTTTGATGGATCAACATGTAATTTCTCAGCTTCTGGGAAGAAAAGACTACTTCAAGGCATGATTTTTCAATTGGTGAGTCATTGAGCTCATAGCCTACCAAAGTTTTGCTGAGGTAGTAGACATCTCTTTCCTTGCCTTGGTCATCATGTTGTACCAAGAGCACTCCTAGTGCTGAATCAGTTGCTGAGATATACAAAAGTAATGGCCTTCCTTGAACGGGTGGCACTAATATGGGAGACTTCAATAGATAGTCTTTGAATATTTGGAATTCTTGCTCGCATTGTTCTATCCATATGAATGTTACATCCTTGTGTAGTAGATGTTGGAATGGATGGCACTTGTCTGCTAATTGGGCGATGAAATGCCTTATAGATTGAATTCTTCCCTATAAACCCCTTAGTTACCTTAGATTGGTTGGTGGTGACATGTCAATGATGGCCTTGAATTTTTATGGGGCTACCTTGATGCCACGATGTGACACAATGAATCCCAAAATATTTCCTGTGGTAACCTCAAATGCACATTTTTTTGGATTTAGTTGGAACTTGTATTCTTGCATTCAATCAAATATGGGTCCCAACAATTGTAGGTGATTCTCTCTGAGCATTAAATTGGCTAGTATGTTGGCAACATAGTATTACATCATTTTGTGAATGAGATCATGGAAGATTGTGTTCATAACCCTTTGATATGTTTCTCTTGCATTTATAAGGCCAAATGACATTACATTCCAGCAGTAAGTGCCCCAAGCACATGTAAATGCAGTCTTGTATTGGTCTTTTGGTGCAATTCTTATTTGGTTATATCCCAAGAAGTTGTCCATGAGTGATAGCATCTGGTGTCCTGTTGTGAGATCTACTATCATGTTGATATTCAGTAAAGGAAAGTCATCCTTGGGACAAGCTTTGTTTAGATCACTAAAATTTGTATAGATGTTGATCTGACCATTATGCTTGGTTACTAGCACCAAATTAGAGAGCCAATCTACATATGGGACTGGTCATATGAATCCAACATCTAGTAGTTTCTTTAGCTCTACTTTGACAAGCAATGAGACATGTGGATGCATCTTTCTCAACTTTTGCTTGACATGTTTGGCATTTGGTAACAACGGTAGATGATGTAACACTAACTCCAGATCTAGGCCTGGCATGTTAGAGTAGGACGATGCAAAATTGACTTGCCTTTCTTAGAAGAAGCTAATAAACTTTCCTCATTCCTCAGATCTGAGGGATTTTTCCAAATAGATATTATTTGGGTTCTTTTTGTCACCTAGGTTGACTTCTTCTAATTCCTTAGCTAGTAATATTGAATTTTCCTCTGTTAAGGGGAGGAAGTCCTCCTTTCCATCCTCTAGTGCTTCAATGAGTTTTTCACTATAATATATGTCTTTTACTATCATTTTTTCATTTTTGAGTCAGAAAGTGCCTTGCGGTTTTCACTTACTAATTGTTCTTTTTTCTTTATATTTTGTTTTTTTTACCTGAAAGAGGAGCTTCCTCCCCAAAATAGGTTGATCTATCAATGTCAATAGAGAAACCTACTTTGTGGTCCTCTGATGGCATGGCTCTTTGATTCCCATGAATTCTATGATGGTTTCATCATTTTCAAAGGTATCGATGTCAGGTTGTCCTTGTTGATCCCATTCTATCAGTTTGGGATGTACTAGACAAAGGTCTTCATGGGGGGATGACTCTGCTTGGGTAAATGGGACTATGGTGATAGTGTTGATGAACCTAGAATGTGATGTGGACACACCACATAAGGAATTTTTATTGATATATTTATCAATACATGGCTGGTCCTCTATGGTCATTTTGTCGAACATATCCTCAAGGTGTATAGTGCTGACTGATCGAGGGGAATAATCTGGGATAGTTGGTTTAGAATTATGGATGGATCTCCACTCATACTCATGGGAATTGGTTGCACTAGAATGCTTATTTGATGTCTCACTTTCCTCATCATCTTGGATAGCTTGGTTAAGGGTTAGTCGGGAATAAGGGTTTTCCACTTTGGATGGCAATAATTTTTGGAGTATATTTCTCATTAAGGCATGTTCTAAGTTTTTTCCCCGGTGTAACTCTATAACTTGCTCTTGATCTATGGGTATGTCTTAGGTGGTAGTACTAGTTATGTTTTCCCATAGCCTAACCCTCTCTTGTTCCCCTGGGTTGGAGGTAAAGATAGATCCACTAGACCTTGTTGTCTTTCCCCAACCCAGTCATACCATCATACCCAAACTTTTGCAGCATTCTGAAGTCGACTCCGTATGTTGACACGGGTATGTGTTCTTGAAGTGTTTCTTGTGGGTCCTGATACAACCATGTGTTTATATCTAGATCAAAAGGGTTCTCTTCCACAATGTCCCCCCATTTTACAAATGTGGTGGGTGGACATCTAAATAGAATAGGTTCCAGGGTTTCAGGTGTTGTCACTTATTATGGCATGTCATATGATCTTGGGCTTTGAGGCATGTTGGTGATGGTAAAATCTTTCTCATAGCTGTACTCACCAAATCCTTTGTCTATAATGGATATCTTCCATTTCCTTCTTTTTACATCCTTGGGAATATAATTGGAGGTGGAGGGAATGCTTGCCTCCTGGTTTGAAGGTACTTGATTGTTAGTACTACTTTTGATGGTGTTGCGGTATTGAAATGGTTTGCGATCTCCCTCAATGATTATTTTTGCCCCCTGGTATGGGAACTTGATGCAATGATGATAGGTAGAGGGTACAACTTGCATCTCATGGATCCATGGTCTTCCTAGGAATATGTTATATCCCAACTCTGGGTCTATAATTTGGAATGAGGTGCTCTTAACAGCTGTGCCTATTTGGACCGGTAGTATGATGATACCTTTGGAAGACCTTTCTTCTTCATCATATGCCCTAATATTGATTCTCCTCATGACATAAATGTTGGATTCAGAATAGCCCAAGTTTTTTATTACTTTCAAAGTACATATGTTTAATCTGGCTCTACCATCAACGAGGACCCTACAGGTCATGTGTTTGTGAACTTGGATGAGCAGGTGCAAGGGATCATTAAGCAAAGGCTTGTGTTATGGCACGTCATGGTCTGTAAAGGTTGCATGCTTGTTCGAATCTATGTGGCTCACCATGGTTTTGAATCTTTCCAGAGTTATGTCCCTTGGGACAACTGCATTTTGGAGCGCTTGGTCGAGAGCTTGCTTGTGTGGTGGGGATATGTGCAAAAGCTCAAACATAGATATCTGTGTAGGTGTATGCTTTAGCTGATCCACAAGAATAGTTTGTGGATTGGAGGTTGTTGGTAGATTAGATGGTATATAAGATGTGGAAGGAACTCCTTGCAAGACAACCTTGGAATAGTGCATGGTGATAGCGCATTTAGCATTTGGGTCTATGATAGTAATAGTGGCCACACATCTAGCTGAGGGATTGATTTAGTTGATGGTGTTGTCAGCGTTAGCATATGTGTAATTGACTTTTTTAGATTGTCCACCAAACCCTAAGGATTTCCCTTTGTTATGATCATGGAATGTGTCATTGAAGATTGTATGATCAGTGGTACCCTTGGATTGGGCATTTGTGACATCGATAACCCCTATGTCAATCAGATCTTGAATGGCAGTTTTTTAATCGATAGAAGTTGGGTGTCTTGTGTCCCTTTACCCGATGAAATTTGCAAAAGTCATTACCATTGTACCACTTTGGTTTTACAACACCATGTTCATATCCTTTGATTTTAGGCAGAGTGATAGTATTGGATTCTATCAACTTTCTTAGGGCTGACTCTATCGACTCCCCTGATAGTATGTAGTCTCATTTAGGAAATGGAAACCATTGTGGGCATTGTGTGGGTGGTTGATTGTTTGACATAGCTACTTCTTTAACAAGGGGTGGTTGGTTCTAAGTGTGCACTTTCTGAGTGGGCACCATGGATTTTGGTTTTTCATAGGTGGTCCTTGCAGTGAAACCTTCAGTTGAGCATAGTTGACCATCCTTACGTAAATGAAACAATCACTGGTGACATTTTTGTTCTTGTTCTGCCACTTGGATTTATCCATTGCAGTTTTGTTCATGCTTTTCTAGGTAGGGTCAGCATGGATACCTCTTTTGACTAGGTTTTGCTCACAACAAATTCCTTTTTCGATGAGTTGCTTCAAGTTAGGAGCCAGCTGCAATTCTGTGGTAAATGACATATCTGGGATCAGATTGTCAACGAACATGACTATGAGATCTTACTCGGGCATGCCATATATTACTCTATTTGGAATTTTCCTCCACCTTTGTAGGAATTTTACAAAGGATTCTCCATCTTTATTTTTAATTTCGTAGAGGTCCTTGATGGAGACCTTGTGTTCGATATTGTCGTGGAAGTGAGAAATGAATTTTTTGGCCAACTCTCACCAAGATAAAATGCCATGAGGTAAGTGTGAGAACCATTCCATTGTTGGTCCAGCTAGACTTTGTGGGAACAATCACATTAGGTATGTTTCGCCATGTGCAACCTCAATGTAACTGGCAAAGAAATCTTTGATATGTTCTACACAGTTTTGTTGCCTCTGTATTTGTCAAACTTGGGTACCAAGAAATGAGTGGGAAACATAGACATGTGCAATGAATGATCAAAGGGTTATTGGTACAAACCCACTACGGTGTAGGAATTGGTTTGCCCCTAATTTTGCATGTCTATCATTTGGGTCTATAGACTTTGCACTTGTTGGATTAACATGTCTGTTTGAGATTGAGGAATATTGGCAGCATTGAACCTCTATACCGTTGTAGGTATGAGGCTGCACCTCTATGTCCCTTGAGTTGGGACATATGATCTAGTCCTTGGGACTTGATATTGGTTCCCTAGTGTGTGATTCTGATGTTGGGGTATTTGATTGGTCCATGATTGTTGTTGTTGTTATGGTTTGTTGGGTTGTTGGGGCTATTAGGGTTGTTGGTTTTTTTGGGGTTGTAGTAATCCCTGTAGGAACAAAGGTGTGGCCTTGGGTGGATGTTGACTGAATATCAGACCCATAGAGACTGATCCTTGTGGGAGTGAGGTATTGACCCCAAGGATAGTAGAGATTGAATGTAGTATCAGAGCAGTCGGAAATAGGTTGTTGTTTGTTTGCGGAATTGATGACATAGTATGAGATTTTGATGTAAAAGGCCATGAGGCCAAGGCTTGAGATATACTAGTGACCAAGGATGCACTTAGTTGGGATCATATCATGCTATGTGTGGATGATGTTCTATCTTGATTTGCAGAGCTAGTCTAGTTTGACACAATCTACATTGATTTCCTTGTCGTCGATGAGGGAAAGACCTAGGATATCACAAGTTCTATTTGAGAGGGTCGAGTTGTGTTTTAGCTTGATAGAGGGTTCTCTGGCCATACTATTGACACATTAAATTCACCAAGGAGTTTGAATCCCTTCTTAATTAACATGGCTATAAACATTTTGGGATTTCTCTCTACCACAACATCAACTACTTGTGCTGAATAGGCATCTTGCTCTATGTCTTTGAGCTCCTTCACTGTGACATTTTGGAACAGTTTTGATCTCTGGGGATTCTTAATGTAAAGAGCATGACTAGTGTTTCTGAAAGGATCATCCTATCGCTCTTGTTCCCACATGGGAAACTGGTTAATTTAGGACTCATCACGTTGTGTCCTAGCCTTCAACCTTATGAAAGGTCCTCCATAGTGTGTATAAGACATAGTGTTGTCCAATTTTATTAAGTAAAATAAGTGATATAAAGAAAACAAAAAAGGATAACCTTTCTAGGAGAGTCCAAGTTATGTTTGGACAAGGTTATTTCTAGGGACAAATTTTGATTTCTCTTGATCTCAAAAGAATTGGTGATATAAGATATGGATTCTGACTATTTCCTTGGACAAAGTCACTGATAGAGATTGCTGATTTGAGATAACAGGATCAAGATAAACGAGTTTAAACTTTTGAATTAATGACGTTTTATAAAATTATAGTGCTTTCAAAGAATGGATGATATTTAATGTTTAGAGATTCACGCAATATTCCTTGCATTTTATGGGATGTAGACACTAATATTTTACACAAAATGGGGAAGCTTCCAAAGGTTTTTAGGAAAAATTAAATGTTTAGAGTTTCCTGGCTAAGTGTGGCAAACTTCCACCAATTGTGGTAAAGTGACAGATCAACTATGGTAAATAATCACTGATTGCAGTAATTTAAAGGATCAAGTGTAGTAATAAAATGGTCAATTATGATATAATCCCATTAATTACAGCAAGATGCAGGCAATTGCGGCAAAAAGAGACAGTCTAAAAAAAGATATCAAATCTGGTGTATATGTCTGATAAAATTGATTTCTAGAACAAGGATTCTAATTTGCAGAAAAGGTTTGATGTTGATAGCCTAGACTTGAACACATTGGACTCGTTTTGACAGTTTTTGATGTCGGTTTTGTGTTTTTGGAAACTGATCATACAACAAGCACAATAGAAAATGTGTTTTTTAATCTAGCACGGGTCTTGAAATAAGGACAAACTGATTAATCTAGGTCAAAATTGGCTTCAAAATACAATGTTATAGGCCCAATTCTTGAATGTTCATTATCTCACACAATAAGTGTCAAACTACTAGGAAACGAAGGTCCACGACATAGGCGCCCATGTTTTTGTCATTGCCAAATATTGTTGTCGTGCTAGTGAAGATCTCTTTCACTACCAAAATATCTTGGAACACATATGTTGGGAATCTTGGGGGGAATTATGCAACCCCTTGCACTATATTAAGGTATTTTTTAGGACGTAAATTGGGTTGGCCTCTATTTAAAAAGGTTGTAGTAGGGTCTATGGTGTCTATCCAAACAGTTTGTACGTGTGTGACTCACTTAAGATCCTAGTTGACCATGCTAGCTACTTAGGGATATTCACCCAATCAAAGCTATCATCAACAGACCTCTCCCGAGCTTGGCTAGATATAAAATGTAAATTTGGTTCGCATCTTGTTTATATACCGATTAGAAGGATTACTGGTTTAAGGTCATTCTCTGAGGAAGAAGTGCATTCCCCAGACAAGCCTCTCTAAAAAAGTATAAAAGTTTTTAATCTAACAGATTTGTGCAAGCACACCAATGACCAAGACACAAGGTTAATCTATTTAAACACCAAAATTCCAAGTGTGAACTAAGCTAATCACCCATACAAGCACAAGTGTTAAATTTTAAAGCCCAAAGTAGGTGGTGATTTGCTTGTTCAATTTAAATGCACCAAATTGAAATATTTGTTTTCCTTTGTTAAATTCTTAACCACCATGTCAATTTTAAGCACCAAATTGGAAAATTTAGTTTCAAGATGTTTGCATGCAATGTTTGTTTTAAGCACCAAAAATACAAATGAATGAATTTTAGATTTCTTTGTTAACTGTTTCCTCGCCACAAGCTGTCAAAAAGTGATTAGTACCAAAATCTTCCAACTAAAAATTGAACAATATAAATGGCAACTCCAAAATTCTTAAGAGCGTTAAGGCTAATGGTAACCTTGTACTTAGCTGTGAAATGTTTGATAGAATCAAGATACCTATTGTAAGTTTGGCTTTGATCTTCTGCTGCGATTGCCAAGATGAATTTTTGTTGCGTGCATTAGTTAGCGGTTCTTCTTATGGAATCTCTCAGTGATCTAGCACCTGGGTTGGGTCTGATTATCCTCTTGGCCATTAGTCATTTTCTCAATCTTGCACAAAAATCAAGAAAGAACACACAAAAAGAAAAGTTTTCAAAGATCTTTTTTTTTTGAAAATATTTCTCAGAAAATTTAAATAACATAGAATAAAGTCCCTATATAATTTCAAGACCTTTCCAAAAATGTATCTTTTTTTATAAGAAATGTTGATTGGTGTCCAAAATTATATTTTTATGAAATATCATAAAAAAATTATAGAAAATCGTAAAAAAAAAAAAAAAAAAAATCTAAATTTTGGATTGTAGGTCTCTTATGTCAACAAATCCTACAAAATAAATTTTAGATCATAATTCCTTAATTTGTGCCATATGGACCCATTTTATCATAACAAACCAGTTTTGAAAGATCTATTATTTTTGAAAAATAATTTCATAGAAATTAAAATCACAGAGAATAAACCCACTCTATAATTTCAAAAGCTTTCTAAAAATGTAATTTTTTTGAAAAGAAACTCTGACTTAAGCCCAAAAATGATTTTTTATGAAATATCATAAAAAAATTATGAAAAAAATAAAAAAAAACTCAGAAAATTCTAAATTTTGGTTTGTGGCCTCCTTAGATCAGCGTCAACTTGCAAAACATATTTCATAAAAATATTCCATGTGATTTGAAAAATATGACCAAATTTCACGCGAGCTGTAAGTTCACGTTGGGTTAACCAAAATGTATAGGTTGTGTTTTGTACACTCAATAACAAATGTTAGTAGCACTGATTAGCAATGGAAATAAATTAATCAAACTACTAAGAAAGAACCTACGAACAATAAAATGCTAAGAAATCAAGGAGGAATACAAATGAATGCAAACCAACAAAGCTCAAATCTTCTATTGTCTCTCTCTACTCCTAAAACATTGTGTGTGTGGCGCTCAGTATTGGTGTGGGAAGTGTCTATGACTGGAGAGCATCGAGAATATGATATTGAATGTGTGATCGCAAGACGGATTGATGCTTGAACCAATTTGACAGAGTAAGGACACATGAAAGCTTGAAATCCTGGATGTTTGATCGCAAGAAGGTTTGATGCTTGAACCAATCTGATAGAGTAAGGGTGCACGAAAGCTTGAAATCTTAGATCCTTCAAATGGTTATGAAGGGTTGATTATATAGAATATGGAAATGATATGAACAGTTGAGATCAATCTCATATATTAGAGGATGAAAGATTGAGATCAATCTCATATATTAATGAATTTAATTACATAAATAACATATTCATTCAATAATAGGGGAATAGGGTTTTAATTAATTATTAAGCTATTGGTTGCTTTTAATAATTAATCAGGACGATAGCCAATTAATTGAATTAATTAGGGCTAGGGGATGACATAGGTCAATTAGGTAATGCTTAATTACTTAGCTGATATGTCCCAAAAGGAACTAAATATGATTATATGTGTTAATCAGATCTAGGTGTCTACATTTTTCCCCTCTTTGACATAGTGTTAGAATAACACTATTTTGAAGACGTTTAAAACAATAGATGATGTGAAGATGTTGACGTAGGACATAAAATTTCCCTAGGGTGATGATTAGGATAGAATTAGAATAGAATGACCAGGATGATGCCCCCTCGAGAGGGTGACAGGGAGAAAAGGTGAAGCCCTGGCGACATCTTGAAAAGATGGCCATGAGAGACATGATAGAAGAAAAAAGGAAGGGGGGATAGAAGAAAGAGGGAGGGGTTAGAAGAATGAGGGATGTGATAGTTAGGTTTGCATCAAGGATGAAGGATTAGGTTTGAGACGGGATTTGATTGGAATAAAAGGAAATGCTTTGCTGGGGATTTGATGGTGGGAAGGAATTTTCTTGAAGCTTGAGCGATGGGTATTCCGGGATGGAATACCGCCATGTAGTTGAGCACTTATTTTGATTTAGCAATGCTAGAGACCATGCCAAGGTTACTAATAACACGAGGCCTTATCATCGATGTTGTAGAGGACTGACACAAAAAACACACAAGGGTTGCCCCAACATCACACATGAGTCCCAGAAGAGCCATGGTCAAAATGATGCTGGAAAAGCCCACAAGCAAATGACATTTTCCAAGTGTAGCATGTGAACCCAAATAGATTACATACATGCAAGGGTCATATCCGACTGACTAACAAGAAAAAAACAAAAGGATCAAGCTCTGTATCCCAGGTGTATCTAGTCGCAACATACCATGATATAAAGAATCATGGCAACCTTGAGAAGGAGAACAACTGAAAAGAATCAGGAATGATAATCAAGAACCAAAATCAAATTTCAAGATCAAAAATTCAATAACAAGACGCCTTTTTCCAGAGAGATCAATGATATGGGATGATGATTGGATTGAGATTAGGTCAAGAGGAAGAATACATCCTACAAGAACCCAGTGATGATGATGATGTAGATTTAGGTCAATGATAGGAAGGGTACATCCTCAAGGACCCATTTCTAGAAAGATGATTGGATTTAGGTCAACAAAAAGAAGGATACATCCTCAAGGACCCATTTCCATAGAGATGTCAAGTGTGTATCTGATTGGCCAAAAGATGTGATGATGATCAAATTTCAGAAACAAGATTTCATCATAAGGAACTTGCTGAAGCACGGGATTCGAAATGGAAATGGATCACTTTCTGCAAGGAGATTGACCAAGGACGCGAGATATGTACAAGCGGGACTGGCTACAAGACTAGACTGACATAGAAAATATATTTACAGGACTGAAGCTCAGGGATTGGGACATGAAAACATATATAGAAATGGGATGGATGAGTATATACAGGACTGATATGTACAAAAGCGCAGGATGTAGGATAGGAGGACCAATGCTGACTGATGTGAGCGATAATGGAACATCTAGGAAATATAGGTAAGAATTAGGCCAAAGTGGAGTGGAATGAATGAGATGGAGGAGAATGATATTTTGATAGATAATGATACGACCCACTATGTGTGACGCCTGATTGCCAAGTTTTTACCACACATACTTGTCCAAGGCGCCTGATTGCCAAGTTTTCACCATTGGACGATTTATTTCTCTTGACCCCTTTTTTTTTCTTTTCTTCTTTATTTTTTATTTTTTATTTTTTTCTATCATCAAGTTGTCTGTTTACCAGATTTTCACCAAGACAATGAGTTTTTCAAGACTTTTTACAATGTTTTTGGATTTTTCAGATGAATTGGAATAATTGATCAACTGCTAGGCATAGAAGTGCCTAAGATGAATGATATTGATTGGATCATTCAGGGGTTCTCCTTCAGGAGTAGATAACTGATATGCCCTAGAACCGAAGCATGCAGTAATGATATATGGGCCTTTCCAAGTAACTTCAAACTTACCCTTCTTTTCCCGATTAGCACCCACTTTCTTATTCTCTTTAAGCACAAAGTCTGCTACTTGGAACTAACATGGGTGGATCTTCTTATTATAGCTTCACTTTAATCTGTTGTGATATACGACTAGGTGGTCATATGCTTGCTGGCACTTTTCATCAAGGAGATCAAGCTGAGTGAGTCTTGCTACTCTATAGTCTTCATCTATGATTAGGTCTTTGAGAGATACCTGTAAGGATGGTAGTCCGACCTCAATTGGTAAGAAAACCTTGGTACCATAGACAAGGGAATATGGAGTGGTGCCTATGGGAGTGTGGAAGGAAGTGCGATAGGCCTAAAGGGTGGGATTAATTTGGAGGTGCCAGTCACAACTAGTATCATTGACAACCTTCTTTAGGATTATTAGAAGTGTTTTTTTGGTTGCCTCAGCTTGGTCGGTACCTTGTGGGAAATATGGGCTAGAGAAGCGATGATGGATGTGGAGGCGCTCACACAGATCAACCATATGCTGATTTTCAAATGGAAAACCATGATCTGTGAAAATGGTGTATGGAATTCCAAAGTGGCAAACGATGTGGTATAGGATAAACTTGGAGATTTGGATGCCTATCATGAGGGTAAGTGGGATTGCTTCAACCCACTTAGTAAAGTATTCAGTTGCTTTGATGAAAAATTTATGTCCCTCAGAGGATAGGGAGTGATCTTACCAATGAGGTTGAAACCCCAACATGAGAATGGCCAAGAAGGTGCAATAGGATGTAGCTCTTGTGCTAGTGCATGGATCAAATTTGCATGCTGCTGACATGGTAAGCATTTTTTTACAAATTCATAGGCATCATGTTCCATAGTAGGCCAATAGTACCTAACTCTAAGAATTTGTTTAGATAGGACCATGCCACTCGTGTGGGCACCACAGATTCTAGCATGCACTTCTTGCAAAGCCTGGGCAGCTTCAACTTCATTGAAACACCTAGAGAGAACATTGTGATAACCGCAATGATAAGGTGTTGGCTACAATGGTGTAGAGGGAAGCTCTTCAAATAAGGTTTTATCGTTGGGTGTTTGTTAGATGGGGGAATATGATACCATTCTTTAGATAAGCATGGATGCCATGGTATCATGGGGACTGAGGACCAGCCAAGATGTAGACCTGATTAATGTTATCACTCTCATAAGCTGGCGCATGAATTTGCTCAACCAAGAACTCGTACTGTGTTGCATCGTGTGCTATTTCTAGAAGAGACCCAATCATAGCCATTGCATTGACAACTTTATTTTTTATACGTGGCACTTGGGTGATTTGCAGATTGATGAAATGCTCCTTCATTTAATCTACCATCTCTTTGTAAGGTAAAAAATTATCATCTTTTGTTTGGAATTCATCTAACACCCACTTTATGATTATTTGAGAATCACCAAAGACTTGGATATCCGTGATGTTCCACTGGATGGCCATGCTAAGTCCTACAATCAGTGCCTCATATTTTTCTATGTTGTTAGTGCAAGGAAATCCCAGTTTGAATGATTTTTGGATGTAGTCACCTTGTGGGGTAACAAATAGGATTCCAGCCCCAGAACCATGAGATGTATATGAACCATCAAAGAATAACTTCCAGGCTGGTTGTTCTTCAATCATGCATAGATGTTCATCAAGAAACTCCATGACTAATAGATATGCATCGATCAATGGTGCCTCTGCTAACTGATCTATGATGACTTGACCTTTGACGGCTTTTCTGTCGATATATTGGATGTCAAACTCGCTGAGAAGCATTACCCATTTAGCCATGCGGCCTGTGAGAGTTGTTTTAGATAGTAGATACTTGAGTGGGTGTACTTTTGAGATAATCTTGACTGTGTGACTGAGCATGTAGTGACGAAGCTTTTGAGTGGCGAAGACCATTGCTAGGCATGATTTTTCCATTGGTGTATAATTTAGCTCATAACCCACCAAAGTGTGGCTGATGTAGTAGATAGCACACTCTTTTCCATTGTCATCTAACTGGGCCAGGAGTGCCCCTAGTGTTGTTTTTGTTGTAGATATATATAATATGAGAGGTTTTCTTGGTGTAGGTGGTACTAGAATAGGTGAATTTGCCAGATATTCCTTGATTTTGTTGAAGATTCTTTGGCATATAGGATCCCATTTCAAACTATGATCTTTCATCAGCAAATATGTGAAAGGTTGGCATTTGTCGGCAAGCTATGATATGAAGCGGCACACTGATTGAAGCTTTCCTTGTAGACTGCATAGCTATCTGAGTGTCTTTGGCAAAGGCATTTCCATGATTTATTTAAATTTTTTAGGATCTATCTCGATGCCACGCCATGATATGATGAAGCCAAGGAGATTTCCTAATGTAACTCCAAAGACACATTTCTTTGGATTTAGCTTGAGACCATAATGTTGAATTCGATCAAACACTGCCTCTAGATCATTTAGGTGATCCATTCTATTTTGTGATTTAGCCAATATATCATCCACGTAATCTTCAAGGATCTTATGGATCATGTCGTGAAAGATGACGGTCATGGCCCTCTGATATGTTTCTCCAGTGTTCTTGAGCACAAATGGCATCATGTTGTAACAGAAGGTACCCCATGGGGTTGTAAATTTTTTCTTATGCTGGTCTTCTTCTTCTATACAGATCTGATTATATCCTAAAAATCCATCCATGAGAGACAACATCTCATGTCTGGCAGTGAGGTCCACTATCATCTCGATATTAGGCAAGGGAAAGTCATCTTTTGGACATGATTTATTGAGATCTCAGAAGTCAGTGTATATTTTGAAGGAGTTACCCGACTTAGAGACTGATACCATATTTGAAATCCAGTCTGAGTAATCTATCGCTCTGATGATTATAGCTACTAAGAGATTTTCAAGTTCTATTTTGACCATTAATGCAACATTGGGATGCATTTTCTTGAGCTTTTGTTTACAGGTTTAATGTTAGGATCCATGGATAAATGATGTACTACAAGTTTTGGATCCAAGGCAATCATGTGAGAGTAGGACCATGCAAAGATGTCTAGATATTCTCTTAAAAGAGCTATGAAATCCATTTCTTCTGCTTCTATCAAGGATACTGCAATGTGAGTGAGGCGAGGCTGGTCCTCTATACCATGATTAATAGGCTAGGTTTCCTTGATGAGAATAGATGATTGTTCTAACTTGTAATCATGGATGATAGGGAGAGGAGAATCTCCATCTCCTGGCACCTCAAAAAGGTTTTCACCAGGAGATACACCTTTTACTTTTTCTATTTTCTGATCTATTAGTTCCCCAAAAGGGTTTTCACTAAGAGATACATTTTTTTATTTTTTATTTTTCTTTTCAATTTTGCGGCTAGAGTCCACCTCTCCCCCAAAGTATGCTTCCAGGTTCAAGATGTATACATGTGTGGAAGTCTACCCCCAATCTGGTTGCTGATTTGTAGCTCCCATGAAGTTTAGTAGCGCGGCCATGCTTTCAAAATCATCTATCGGGATGATGCTTGGTTGGTCCCAGTTAATGAGTTCGGGATGGAGGAGTGGAAGGTCAATGATGTGGAGGGATAATTGGTGAAGGATAGAGTTACCGAGGAAAATTTTGTTGTCAATATTTTCATAAGCTCTAACAATTTTCTCTTCTGGGATATTTTCAAATTTGCATATGTTACCCAGGGGAATGTGATAGGTTAGACTAGTTTCCTTAGTGCCCCCATTCATGTTATGGCCAAGGACAGATGTATCATGTTCAAAGCCCTGACCAATGTGCTTTTGAAGTTTGGCGGGCACAATGGGGGCAATCATTCCTTGTTCTTCAGAGCCTAGTCCACCTCCTTGATAGTTCCACTTTTTGGTGACCAATTTGTGAGCAGAGGGATATTTATCTTTGAAGTGATTCAGGAGACCACTGTCAAGAGGTGTGGGATCTTTGTAGAGCCATTGATTGATATCAAGTGTTATTTCTTGGCTATTCAGAATGTCATGAGAAAGAAAGGTGGTAGGAACCAATTGCATTAGTTCAGGTGGCTTTTTCTCAATGTAACTGGATGGACGCCCATGGGTATGTGGATCAGCTAGGAGGGCTCCAACTATGAAGGCATCAGTTAGACTATATTTTCCATAGCCTTGGTGGTCGATCTTGACAATGGATAGAGTGGATGCAAGGATGGTGTTTGGATTTGGAAGGGTTGTGGAGGAACTGGCGATAGATGTGCCAAGGTCATTCTGAGGACAATGATTTGAATCTGGATGGGAGGCTTCCAATGCATGGAAATATGCAAAGGGCTTGGGATCTGTATGGATAGTGATCTCAACTTTGTTGTGTGGAAACTTGATCCACTAATGATAGGTGGAAGGGACGGCCTACATAGAGTGAATCCATGGGCATCCAAGTAGGATGTTGTATGGGAGGTCAAGATCAACCACATGGAAAATTGTCTCTTGTATTGCCAGGCCCAGTTGAATGGGAAAGGATATTGTACCTTCTAATGTTCATTCTAGATTGTCGTAGGCTTTGATTATGATGACATAATTCATGATATCAGCTTTAGTGTATCCTAGTTCCTTTAAAAATTTTAAAATACATAGATTCAAGGCCGAACCATTATCTATCATGACTCTCTTAACAAAAAATTTTGGACCATGACGATGATGTGAAGAGGGGGGATATGATTAGGCTCAACACATGGCATGTCAATGGGTTTAAAAGAGATAGCATAAGATGTGGATAAGTGACCCACAAGGTTTTGAAACTAACCGTGATCTATGTTGTTGGGAACACGTGACTCTTGCAAAGCTTTATTCAAGATCTATTGATGGATTGGTGATGTGCCCACGAGATCCAAGATGGATATTTGGATGGGTGTATTTCTTGGATGTTCCAATAAGTTATATTGTGCCCCAGAGGATGAGGTAGTACTAGCACCAAAAAAATCTATGCGTCCACGACATGTGGTAACAACACAATTAGTATAATCAAATCCTTTCACATGAATGACATTGACAGATGGCTCAACTCGGGATATACAACCGATGATGCTACCATACTCAACATGAGCGGTATTGTTACTACTAGTATGAGCACTTTTCTTTCCTTTGTCTTGATTGGATGTTGAAGAAATGTGTGCGTTGGTAAGTCCCATGTTATTGTCATGGTTTGGGAATGCATTTTGATATATCTTCAGATTGCTATTGGGTGAGGTTTTGTTTGTAGAATATACTTCAATATCCTTGGGATCAATTAGGTCTTGGATGTAGTGTTTTAACTTCATGCACTTGATCATGGTGTGTCCTTTAACACAATGGTAGTCAAAATATTTGTTGGCATTGAACCATTGTAGTTTTGGAGAAGAGTCCTCAAAAGGTTGCGTTGGTGGAGGATATACTACTAGGTTCGCTGCTGCCATTCTTCAGAAAATAACATCGATAGGTTTTCCTAAAGGGGTGAACGTGTGCTTAGGTGTATTTTGATCTCTTCTTGGTTTGCTCTGTCCCTACTGGACTGATATTGCATTAGTCTGATTCTAGAAATGTTGGGGATTATGTTGATAATTAGGTTGGTTAGCTTTTTGCGGATGTATGGTTTGTTTTTGCGTGGCTTGGTGTTAGGTTTCTTGGTGATATGCTAGGGGAGGTAGAACTTGTTGATACTACAGTTGCTAATAGGTTGGTGTGGGGGAGTTCTAGTTATAGTGTGGTGGTTGTTGGTATGTCTGCACTGGGGAATTCTGCTGATAGTGTTGTGGCTGTTGGTATGTGGGAGTGGATGCTTGAGGACCTGCCATAACAATCTAGACATCTTTAGTGTCAGTGGCTCCATCAGTTATGGAATTCTTGTTTTTGTTCCAATATCTAGAGTGATCATTGTTTCCTCTATCAGGTTGTGATTCTTTATAGTTCTTTAAGGAACCATCTTCTACAAGACCTCTTTTAAGATCCATGCCTTTGATTTTGATGTCCTGATAGGTCTGTATAAAATTCATGCGCATATGATAGGAAAGCTTGGGATGAAGGTTGTTAATAAATATCTTAATGAGATGTTTCTCGGGGGGTTGATAGGACAACCTTGTGGTAAGTCCTTGTCAGCGCTGAAGGTAATCTGCCAAGATCTCTCCTCTCTTCTATTTGGAATTACATAAATCAAGTAGGGAGAGTTCATTCTCAACATTGTGTGTGTATTGGGCCACAAAATTCTCTGATAGTTCAGCGAAAGTAGAGATGGTGCCATAGGGGATCTTGTAGAACCACTCAAGAGTGGTCCCTCCTAAGCTTTTGGGAAATAGCCTCACGAGGAGGTTATCGCTATATGCCACAACTTGGCATGCCATGTAGAATTATTTCATGTGACTCACATGATCTCCCTTCCCCTGATATTTGTCAAACTTGGGTGTGTCAAAGTTCTTGGGGAAGGGTATGGCATTGATAGATCTATCAAACGGGTAAGACAAATTTCCTCAAATTTGAAGGTCTTTGCTTCAGTTCCAGCACATAGCTCTATTTAAGAATTCTTACTTTCCTCCCATTCTGAATTGGCTGGTGGAGGATTGTTATTTTCTAGCATGTTGATCCCACTCATGAGATAGGGGTCGAATGGAGCTGGTGAATATAGAGGGTTTTGCGGAGGGTATTGCAGTGTTTGGTCAATATAGATAGGTTGTTAGGGTGACGAGAACTGTAGCTGAGGGGAATAGTGTGGTGGAGGGGGTGGCAATGCATGATGTTGTTGTTGTATGTGATGGAAGTAGGCCTGTATCTGCTGAGGTGTTGGATAAGTGATCTGAGGTGACTGTGCACTTGCATTGGGTGGTGGTACCATATTGTTGAAGGATGGAATATAGGTGTTCTGAGGTGGAATAAACCCAGTAGGTGGAATGAAGGAGTTGGGATTGATGGGAACACTGGTTTGTTATGGTGGAGGGACCAGTTGTGAGGTAGTAGAAGATAGCATATCCAGGCAGTTGGCATAGCTGGGTTGCAGTTGCTAGGTAGATAGGGTGGCAGAGTGTGTATTTGCAAAAGGATTCATAATTTGTTGTAGTACATGTGTGATGAGTGGATTGGGATTTTGTGCTAGTGGCTGTATTTTCTGGGTAGGTTGAATAGGAGGTGGTGTTGCGGTGAAAGGGTTATACTATGGATGTGTATGAGAAGAAAAGGGGTTTGTGCTTTGTGGCTGGGATTGTTGCTGCGGAAGAGGTTGCTTTTGCTGGATTGGGGGGAAAGGAATTTGTGTTGAGGCAAAGGGGTTGAATTATGGTTTCTATGTACAATATGTAAATGGATTGGTGGTCTGCTGCTATGCAAGTATGCCCAAGGCTTGTATGGTGGCTTGGTAGTTATTCCAAATGGACGAGGAAGCACCTTGTGCTGGTTGACTATTTTGAGGAAGTGGTGGTGGAGGAATTGGGTTGGATTTTTCTTGCGGAAGAACTATTGGCATACGTTGTGAGTGTGTTGGCAGAGTGGGGAAAGTGGGCCCTTATGGAACTAAGGGTTGGTTATAGGTGTTGGTAGGTGGCATGCCTGTGGTGAAGTATGCTTGCTATTGTGGGTATGCTATGGAGGAAAAGGGAGGAATGGGCATGGAGATTTGAGTGCTTTGATGTTGCAAACTGGTTGCTGCATTTTGAATGGGCTGAGTGGGGATGGGTGGAATGTTGGTTTGTAGAGTGTTGATTGGTGGTGGTGGGAATTGTGTGACAAATGTTGGGATTGCTTGGTAAAGTGGAGCAACTATGTTTTGAAGAGGCGTAGGTGCTTGTATAGCGATGGGATGTATTACTTGCAATGAAGATGGTGGATTAGGAGGCGGGGCACCCATGACTATGAATGAGGTAGATGGAGGTGTTATGTGCACTATGGAAGGTGGGATGGAAGGTTGTATCATCTATGAGATATGATATCTTACCTGCAAGGCTCACTGAAGGGGATCAACAACTTCATTTTGGATGGTATAAGGACTTTCTCTTGAAATTACCATAGGTTGTGTGATAAGCGTGGGTATAATCCAAGGTGGGAATTGGATTCCTTGTTGCTGAATATTGGTGAGTACCTAATTATTGTTGCGTCCACTCATGGCTCTTACCATGTGAACATGCGCTAGATGATTGATGAATATTTTGATAGTACTCACGGTGGGAATCTCATTAGTGTCTACCCAAATGTGTTGGATAGGTAGGTTCTTTCGTGGATCAAAGGAATCCATCGCGTTAGAGTGATCTATCGTTGGGTCAGATGAACTAGCTGACTGATTAAGGGCCATGTCTTTCCTCTTCTTAGTAGCTCGTGTGATGGGTGGCATGAAATGAATGTCCTAAAGAGTTGGATGTAAGATGTAAGATAAAATGCAAGGATTGTCCTAAAACAAACTAAGGATGATGATGCTAAGATGAAAATCTAGGATGACGCTATCTATGATGATGGGGATGATTTCTAAAAGACTAAGGATGACTTGGTCAAAAAGATTGATTAAGGATTACTTTCCTAATGTATGATCAAGGTTGATACGATTGTCAAAACCTAGGACAAACTTGTGGTCTTTGGTTTGACGGGATTCTCGATCAATGTGAACCAACCTTTTGCTCAAGGTGATGAGGTTTCACAGATGGAGGGGGTTATCTTAGAATAGTGTGTCATTCTAAATATACCTAAGATGATGATCCTTGACTTAGGATGAAGGGTAAGAAACTCAAAAAGAGGCTAGGATACCAAGTGAAGGATGCACTTTCTAGGATGATAAGGATTGCTAAAAGTTGATGCAAGGTTGCTAGGATGAATCTAGGATTTGCTAAGATTGGTTTAGGATTAACTAGGATGGTTTAGGATTACTAAGGGATGGTTTAGGATTGAATGTAGATTTATGCTAGGATTATTCTTTGGATGATGTGTGATGTGTTTCTAGGGATGAAAACTAGGGAAGTCCTAAATGCAGGTGAAGTGATCTAAGAAGAGGAAGTGTGACCGATTGTAGTGATGAAGATGCTAGGCATTCTATGTGAAATCAAGTACGTGTGTTTGCATGAACAACTAGATGATAGGCTAGATTGGTGGAGTGCTCAAAGTGAATGAAGGCATTGTTGGTGCAAAATTTTTGCAGAAAACAAAGAATTTTGTAGTTGTACTCGACCCTCTCATATTCCTCAAGTTTGTGGTTTTCTGCTTTAATGATTTAAGTGATATACTGATATTTCTTGGCCTCTTTGGTTATGGCCTTTTGTTCTTGGTAGATATGTGGAAAAGGAGTCTTCACTTTCTGATGCTTGGTGGAATGGGACATGAGTTCAATCTGATACTTTTGTAGGCAGTGACTATGACAAGTGTGCCTTGGATTGTTTTTGCTTTTGGAACAAGTGATGAACTTTTGGAATTTGTGAGAAAACAATATTGCAAGAGGCAAAGAAACCTTGTAAGAAGCATGAAATTTCAATCTCCTTGGCAAAAGGACTTTCAAAACTTTTAGATTTGTGTATGTTCAAGAACTGTTTTGCACAAGGTTGTAATACTGAAAACACGCACAAGCACTTTCTACCTTAAGGATGCAGTGAGCTTGAAAACATTTGTCTACATACGTAGGAACACACACAAGAGCTAATTAGAATATGACCACCATCAAGCATGCTATGGCTCCATGATGTCGTATTAGCCGATTCCAAACACTTAGGGTGGCACGAATGTGTGAATTTCTTGGGGAAGTTACTATCTTCCTTGCCCAGCCAATTATCAAGCTTTTGGGGATGGATCAAGTAGGTTGCTAGATTGATTATTTGGTAGTACTTTTGTGGTGTACCCATAATCAGTTTGTACGATGTGACTCACTTAAGATCCTAGTTCAATCATGTCAATATGCTGGGGAGTTCACCCAGTCCAGACTACCATTGAACACGACCCGTCTAAGCTTGAAAGGATATAGACACTCTTTTGGTTAGCACCTTATTTATATACTGACCAAAGGATTTACCAGTTTTGGGTCATTCTCCATAAGGACTCGTGCTTCTTTTGGATAGGCCCCTCTAAGAAGATCTGAAGATTTTTCAAGAGTAGATCTGCAAAAAAGTTTGAACGGTCACAATCACCTTTCTCTTGCACCAACAACCACGAGGGCCAATGGGAGAGGATAGTGCATGAAGTGAGGTTGCGTTCTAAAAAAGGATTTTGTGCAAGCGCACCAAAGACGTCAAATACTTGATTGATTATCCGATAAGTTAGGCAATGTTTGATTTGTATGCAAAAGTAAACTTGCAAGTGGTTGATTTTAAGTGCTCCAAGATGAAATGTGATTTTGCTTTGTTCAATTGCTTTAAAGAATTCAAGATTTGATTTGTTTGAAATGTTCAGTTTTAAGCCCCAATTTTGAAATTGTTTGATTGCTTGCGTGCTTTTAACAAAATTGAAACAAAGTGTTGATTCGCTTGTGCATTCAAGATAGAGTGTGATTAAGTGTTCAGTTTTAAACCTAAAGTTTGAAGTGTTTTGATGGTTTGCATGACTTGAAAAATTGAAAGATAGAATGTTTGATCTTTAGGCACTCAAGATTTGATTTTTGGATTAATGGTTCAATTGTTGCTTAAGTCATTCAAGATTGATTTCCTTACTTGTTCAGCTTTTAGGAATCTAAATCTGGAAAACTTTGAAAAACTTTGAAACAAGATGTCAATTCTATTAATGCACTCAAGAGTTGTGTGTTCAATTTTCTTAAGGCATTCGAGATTTGTGCATGTTCATTTTAAGCCCAAAAAAGAAATGTTGACTTTTTTACTTTGACTTTTGTTGACTTTTGACTTTTGTTGACTTTGACTTTTGTTGAATTTGAATTTTGTTGACTTTAACTTTTATTGAATTTGACTTTTGTTGACTTTGAATTTTATTAACTTTGACTTTTGTTGACTTTGAAACCCAAAAACAAGTGGGAAATGATCTGAGTACATACACTGGTCATTTTAAACACCAAAAAGTGAAATGAGAATTTTTTAATTAAAAGATTATGTGCTTTCTTACCAAACTAGATGGCTAACCCATAGACCTATAAAAAAAATAAAAATAGTTAGTAAGAGTGCATTATTGTAGGTTTACAATGCCTTCCCCCATGTTTTTACAAATAACGGTCCCAATGATATAGACTATTTTTCAACAAATGGGTAATAGAGAGAAAGTAGAAAGAAGATAGAAGGAATATAGTCTTCTTTCCCTTTTCAACCTGCAAAAGAAAATAAGATCTTGCAAAACATACTCAAACAACAAAAACACATTAGCTTAGAGGGTTAGTCTGCAAGAAAAACAATGAAAAGGAACCCGTGAAGTGGGTCCCACCGGGCGTGCCAGAATGTGAGCTATGAAAATTAGTTATAAAGGAACACAATAATAAATAAAGCATTCAATAACTAATAATCTAAGCTACATACATGATTGAACCAAAAAAGAAAAACTTAAACAATAAGGAAACAAGGAAGTGCAAACCTCCTCAAACTGAATCTAAGCTCCCATTTTGATGTGTTCATGCTAATGGATGTGTGCTCAAGATGTGCTCCAAACTTCAAAGGTATGTTCTCTAAACTCGCATTATAACTCTTCTCTAAAAGATGGATTTATGATTTGCTGTTATAATAGCATTATAAATCTACATGGAAGGTGGATGAAATTATGAAGGAATGAGGTTTCTTTTATAGAAAATGGGTGAGGAATCAAGGGTCAGGATGAAAAGTTGAAGAGAGGTCCAGATGCCACTAGAAGAGAGCACATGGATTGTGCTTCTTCAAGTGCATCAAATTGTGACACTTGTTGTAATGTCCCCGCTAGGGAACCCATAAGGAATCAGGTCTATGACCTAAAATTACAACTAACAATTTTTTTTTTCTAACATTCTAACTTATCACGATTACCATTTACAAGTACATTCCTTAAGGATACCTTAATGAATTCATTTACCATTATCAAGAAATACATTTTATTAATTAATCTAATGCAATTCTATTTCTGTTTCAACTTCAATTGACATTGAGACATTGCTTTCATTCCTCATCAAAACCAATTACATTAATGAGATAATTACATTCATTTTCTTCACCTAATTTGCATAAATATTCACTTTTAGAAATGAATCAGAAGCACCTCATTTATCTAATACACTAAACACATTTATCCTTCCCTTTTTCTCCTTAACCTTATCTATGCACTATCATCACATAAAAGTTCTATTAAAAGTCCTTACTTTCTATTTTCATTTCTAGGATCCGAATAGAAAGAGTGTAAAGTACTAAACCATCTATTTCTAACCAATATAACCCATTCACTGAATCATCTTTATCACAAGTTTAACTATCACAAATTATCATCTATAATCTTGTATATAACGAATTAAGAATTGAGATTAAAAACCTCATTTTAATAACCTTACATCATACACATTGAACTTAGACATTTAGGAACATTATGAAATAATTACATCTTAATACTACTTTCAATAACATACATGTTTTCCTTTCCCTTATTATTTCACCTGGAGATACCCTT